>KV751339.1:2045619-2072785 GCA_001698575.1 Mola mola
TGTGACTTTTGGTCATATTGTCTGCATTAGTGTAGTTTGTTTTGTGTCATTGTTGTAGCTTTTTGGTTCATTCCCCACCAGTCGTTCTGGACTCTGTCTTGCAGCAGGAAGAAAAGCCATTTTTGAGTGGTTTGATCACATTTGGAAATGGCTTCCATGAACAATGCAATGCGTGGCTTCCTCTTTGCCATAGGCTCGCTCTGAACATGCTGCCGGGTGATTTATTTTGGATGAAAACAAAACCGTCCGAGCTGCAAGGTTAGAGAAGCTCACAGTGAGCTCTTCGGAATGGTTGAGGGAGAACAAAAATGATTTTTCTGTATGGAGGAAATACTGAGCTCAGTTCCGTGCGGCACTGATTTCAGCTCAGGAACTAGCCATGTCCTGTGGAATCACGCCTATATGTAACCCTTAGCCCTGTTGCTGAAATATGTGCACAGCTGCAGAGAGGAAGTTTGAGAGAGTACAAATAAGTATTTCCTGTCAAGGTGTGCTTATATGCTTCCTGTGGCCTGGGGGTGTGACGGGGTTGAATTGAATGGTTTGGTGGTGTAGTATCCTGTGAGTGAGACAGTGTAAGACATTGTGTCATGGCTCTGAGACTAGCTCTGGTCACATTTCTGAAGCACATCTTCAGAAATGAGGTGGTGTGCAGCCAACAGGCTTTCAAACATAACATTGGCAGACTGAGTGAGAGGCCTCCTTGGAGACTAGAAATGCCCAGGGTCCTTGAATGAAGCAAGCAGGGTTGTTGCCAAGTAAGCAAAGTCGCATTGAATTTTAGCTTTCCTGGTACTGTTGCAATCCTCTCCACCATTTTGATGGGAAGTTGTGCTGAGAGATTTCTCAAAGTGGCACAGAGTGATACCCATCTCTGTTGAACCCCTGCATCTCTTGTGAATGAAGAGTGCTCCGCATCCTTCCTCGGGGCCACCAACAGATGCATCCTGCAGCTGCACGCTCCTTCCTGTCTGCACTCAGAGGCTTTTGTCAGAAGACGCTGCTACAGCAGAGATGGGACACCGGCTGAATTTAAATGGGGCAGCCCTGAATGGAGCGGTGCTCGCAGGCTGGCAGGGGATTCCAGTTTCCATGGTCTCATTTATTTCCCACACTGTAAATCAGTGAAATATTAGCGAGCAGCTGCTGATGGCCCGACTGACAGCGTTGTGGAGAAATACACAAAGATGAACTCAAGATCGTCAATGGTTTCTTGGTTTGTATGTTATCGCCGGAGAGGAAATCTGAGTTAGTCTTGTTGTTTTATTGGCCTCAGCAGCAGTGTGACACCACTCTGGTTGACATGTGGTATAAACGGCCTCTCTGATGACTTGCCTTGATTGGATCTCCAGGAGGATGTTTATGACTGAGGGCTATTTCTACTCAGGCCTCCGCCCCAGCTACCCGCCCGCTAAACCATGCCCGTCCAAGCTGAAATTAGTGCGGCTGACAAGCTGAGCTCCTCTTTAGTAGAAACTTCCTTGTCAGAGCATGCATGGGCCACGGTTTTGCGGCAGAGGTGACAGGCTGCAAGGTAAGGGAGAGACAGCGAGTAAGCTACTGTACGTGCAGCTTTAATAGGAGGCCAGTTAAACTGAAACCTCTGTCAGGAAATGTCATTTAGCCTCATTAAACTCACTGATTAGACTCTTACACATGACGACACCATGTGGGGTGATATTAAGGAAGTTCTTGTGTGGACGACTGTGTTATCAGTGTTTTATAGCCTTCGACTGAGCCGCATGGGAAGATGCATATTATCATGCATGACTGTGGTGGTGGGAAAAGGAAACCTGCTGATTAACTGTCACCAAAATGACAGATTGAAAGGATTTTGTCTTCATTCCGAGGAATGTAAGTTCACTCCAGATAGGCAGTCAGGAGGACACAGAAGACTCGTCTTAAGAAACTCCTATTTACTAGCACCTAAGACATGAGAGCTGCAGATGTTTATTTGCTTTACTGTCACTTTATGTCAGGTCAGGTTCATTTTTAGCCCATATTCTCACGTCACAACTTTGTCTCAAAGGACTTTACAAGCTGTACATAATTCAAATCACTTTAAGGGATAAAAAGAAGAAACTCTAAAGAAGAATCTCGCATCTTATTTATATCCACTTGTTTTAATATATATGGAAGTGCTGGAAAGTTAAGGGAGTCAAAATATCACAGAAAAAACCCACAAATATTTACATTAATAACTTCTCTTTCACCAGAGAAATAAAAATTCCATCTAGCGTTCATTTTTCCTCCTTTAGCAGTGGTTTAATAACACTGAACTAGAATATCAGTAATGGAGGGAAACAGACATTTATCAGCCCTTTTTTTTTCTTTCTTATTGGAAATTTGCACATTATTTGCATAAAAATAAAACTTGACTAGTAATAATGGCAGTGAAGTACACAGAGGCAGAAACATTGTAGTCTTTTCTTTTGTCTGTTAGAAGCCCAAAATAGCTCAAAAGACCCAGAGTTCCCAGAGCTGAAGGTGACGTTTTTAGTCTGGCCAGTTGTCCAAAAATGCAGATTATAATATTCACAGTTTTATTAAACACAGAAAAACCAAACATTCTCGGCATTTTTCCTTGGCTTACATACATTTCAGTTAGTCGTTATTTCCGACAATCCTTTGAACGGCTCATTGTGCAGTTTGAGTCAAGTGTGTCTTTGTGCACAGCCGGTCCCTGCGAGACATCTGGCTGCCAGATGTATCACTACTTGCCCCGTCCCTTCTGTACAGACATCAGTCTTTTGCATGACTTTACTCCCCAACATCATATAGGAGATAGGACGAGGAGGAGGAGAATGTTCTCTGAAAGCTGTGACTCCTCAAGTTTTGGCCAATGCCAGGCAGTCGGGCACGTTGAGCTTCCGTAAGGGGCGTCTCCCCACCAACTTGGGGGTGGGCAAGGGGATCAGCTAAGAGATCCAAAAGAGGACAATTTCTTTCTTGGATGTGATGCCAAGTTCTCACACTCCTCCTGGACCATGGCGGAAAATAAGCAGCAAAGAAAGGGATCTCGGAGCTCAGATCGCTCCTCGTCTCACACGTAAGCTGTCTGTATCATATTTGTGGATTCTTGCTGAGCGGCAGGGTTTCTGTTGTTTTTCCTTGTGGTGGTCACAAGTATGTGGGGGAGATGCACATAGGTTTGGGCAGCTGAACTGCGGACTTCTAAGAAACTTGGCTTCGCTTTACGAAACTTGGCCAGAGAGTCTCCCTTTTTATACTGCATTATACTTTTAATAGCATACTTAGGAAAATCATGCAACTATTCAAGTGGAACTGTAAGAAACAATAAAGCTTTACGGCATCAATATTTCTTTGACCATGCCAGCATAGGAAGGTGTGGATGGAATCAATATGTTGTAGTACTGTTGCGCCACTCTGTCCAAAAAAAAGAAGGAATCTCTCCACCGATTCGAACGGTCTCGCAGTGCAAAGTTGACCGGCCCACTCAGCTCCAGACGCAACAAAGAGGGGAGAAGCGGTGACTCACCGACACTTCTCTCCCCTCAGAGCCTCTCTGCTCGACGAGTGGTGGAGATCACACAGCTGTGCTTTTAGCTTAAAAAAGCTCCCCCCTTCAGCTCGGTCACGTCAGATAGATCTGGAATTGATTGTGTGCTAGTTTGTGAACTCTTTATAACAACTTTATAACAGCATGTGTGTTGTGGGTTTACATTGAGTGACAAAATGTGTAACACTTCTGGTTTTATATCAGGATTCTTTGCATTTCTTTGGCACTTTAGGTTCCTGAAAGTGATGCTGAGAAGTGGTGTCTAGACTGTCAGAGTACGCACTTGTGTACATGCAGAGCTTTCTGCAAAGCACATTGTTTACTCAGAGGGAAAATCTGGCTGTCTCGTGTGGCGTTCTGAGCGCTCCCTATAGAGTTGTGTGATTTAAAATATAAATACCGTCCTACTTGACTCTAATTCTATGCCACCACAATTAAATAAATGCTTGAGATCTGAAATAAGTGATGGAATTTGTAAACCTCTCGCAAAAGAAACAAAACCGGAGTAATATATATTGCATCGTTTATCACAAAGCCTAAAGTGGCTTACAAGCATCTGATTTTATGCATGTGCTTAAAAATGATAGCAGAGAATATTAAATCATATTTACAGTTTACAGACTCGGCAGCTTTGATAAATAAATACATGAAAGATCAGGCAATCAAAGTTCCAACAATGCATTGTTTGGGGGACAATAAATGTCTATACCTAATTCCCCCTGCAATCTGTCCAGTAATTTTATTTTTACATCAAAAATCAAATAGTTAAGGTTCACGAATCACCGAGGTCACTTTGTAGTCCTCTGGGGACTACGAATGAGTATACCAAATTTAGCAGCCATCCATATATAGTCTTTCAGCAGATATTTCAGTCCAGACGAATGCAACAAACAACATTCCCATCAGTGTGTATGAAACACGTGTTTACACTTTCAGAGCAGAATAAAACATCTCACTTGGGATTACATTGTGAGGCATTCACTGAATAATGTTTTTCTTTTTCTCTTTTGTGAAAAATTCTTTATTTCGCCATAACAATGTAACAAACAGTGACAAAATTCTCAGCAAGCGTTCATTCAGAGTCCATTTCAACACCGGCACTTCTTATAGAGGAGATGTGGGGGCGAGGAAGTTGAAAACAAATACATGAATAGATAAAATTGCCCCTCTCTCCCTCCGTTTTCTTTCTCGTAGTCGGGCCAGCTGTCTCCATCTATCTGACCATCCAAAGTAGGCAATGACGGGAGCCGTTAGAGGCAAAAATGAATCAACGTTTACGTGAACTTTAGCTGTTATCTTTTCCATTAAGTACACTTGTTTTAATCTCTCTCGCCATAGTCACTGAATACATTTTCACACAAGCCTGTGAGCCTTGTCGCTCCCCGAGTGGACTGTGTTGCCGCTGTGTCCGCATGCGTGCCACCGTGTTTGCTTCCTGTTTCTGAGTCCGCTGCGATGTCATTCACAGCTGCTTGTGGAGCATGGGTACGACTGCCAGTGCCGCACCGCAGCCTGTTTCTGTAGCGTCCCCGCTTGAGAGTGTCCATGTCAACGGAATGGCCGACAGCAGGCAGTCTCTTAGCATGAGCCCCTTTCAGACGGTCAACATCCACAACAACAAGGCCAAGTCCATTATCACCAACAAAGTCGCACCCGTCGTCATCACGTAAGTCCCTCCCCGAATCCGCGTTCATCTCATTTGTCAATCCAGGCCGGGCAAATAGCAGCTGATAATTGAATTGACTACCACCCAGACCTGCCCTTGTGTTCTGTTTCACAGGTATAACTGCAGACAGGAGTTTCAGATTCACGATGACATCCTCAAGACCAACTACAAAGTGGGTCGGATATCAGACAGCATGCCCGAACATTACCTAGTGCGGGTAAGGACGTCACACGGGGCACTGTCATGGAAAGACACGGAATCATTTCACCTGCCCCTGCCTGCCCTTTTCACAGTCACGTGTCCTAATTGCTGAGTGGCATAGGAACATTGTCATGCGTTGTTTTATGATCCGGGGCAGCCATTGAAAGTGGAAGGTTGTCACCCTTCTATCAGGGCTTTGATCTGCTCCGTCACCTCTGCTGTGTCCATACTGGGGATGTGTCTGTAGCCCTTCTTTAAACAGAGATGCCTCAGTGTTGCTCTAATGCCACCATAGTCTGATTTTTTTTTTTTTATATAGGATGCCAGTAGGGCTGCATGATGTGGTCAAAACAGTAAATTTGCAATGTGATTCATGATTAATGGAAATAGTAATTTTTCACTGAATAAACTGGTGCTCCATTGTTAAGCCACGTATTTTACCTTTATCAAACAGATATAGCATCCTCGCAACATATTGTGTCTGCTGGTAACTTAAAGGAGGAACAACAGTTTTTCCCCATTTGTGCGTATGTTTCATAGAGATCAGCAAGGCAGAGTAATGGTGCAGCGTTCCAATTTAGAGAGACTGCAGCCTCTGTTTAGGCGAATACTAGTAGATGGGTCAGTACTTTCACCTTCAGTAAGATTATTGGCAAATGAATTAAAGAATGTGGCTTTTCCTTTCAGTATAGGCTCCCGTCTGTACTAAGCAGCTGGTTTAGATTACACGTTCCTCAAAAACGCTCAGAATGGAGAAATCTGAACCTCATATTTTCTTGAGAATGAGGTTCAGTAGCATGTTTTCAAATAAGTTTCCTGTTATGAATCCAATAATTGAGTTTAGATCATTTCAAACCCCTAATCAAATTGTTTAAGGGAACGTTGTTTGAAGGGGAACAGCAAATTGAGTCACTGAGTCATTTCATCACCGACATAATTTTATACTCAACACTGACAAATTCTTTATAATATGTTAATATTTTGATTAGCCAGTGTTATGACATTGTTCACTCTTTTCAAACACACTATAGTAATCGTGGAGAGACGCCGCTGATTCAGTCTTTTGAGATAAAAGAGAGACATGCTTTTATTTTTTACCATACGAAAGAGTAAGAAGAAATTTCAGCAATCTTTCCACTTTATTTTGGTGCTCCTTCGTGTTTTTGTTTTCTTTTTTCAACTAAAAAAAGCTTAAAATGCCATGTTGGATGCAAGTTTTCACATTCTCATCGCTCTCCAGGGGCAGTACTTCATGGTCCAGGATGTATACAGCAAGGCAGATGTCCTCAACACCACTGGTAGCTATGGAGCGCCCAACTTCCGCCAAGTGAAGGGGTCCTACCCACTATACGGGATGGGCCAGCCGAGCCTGAATGGTTTCAAACAGGTTCTCCAGAGGCTTCAAGCTCAGGGACACGAGGTCACTGCTCTTTTCTTTTACGTGCACATTTATACAGGCAGAATACACACGTAGATTGTTCATATCTTGACTGGATTTCACCACCTTAATTCTCTCACGTCCGTGCCTGCCTGCTGTAGCTCCGCCGGGCCTCTAGCCGTCTCGTCGGTAAATATTTGAGGAGTCAAGTGCTCAGTGGAGGCTGTGGCTGAATCATAGAACTGAGCAAACAGAAAGTTGTGGTCGCGTGTACCAGTGGAAAATGTATCTCTGTGCTTACAGCAGCTAGAAACTGACCCTAATTGAAATGAAATTGACAAAATTATATATCAGGCCTCTTTAAAACTCATTGCTCATGTGTTGCATGTCACATGACAACAGATTGTTTCCAGTTGCTCTTGGAAGTGGTGTAGAAGTGGGCAGAAGGAAGCAACCATTTATGCTTAAAAATATATTGATGCCTGTTTTGCAACCAGGAGGTTTTATTCTTCTGTGTAAGAGAGGAGCCGGTGGTTTTCCTGCACAAGGACGACGACTTTGTGCCATACACACCCAGAAGGAGGGAAAACCTGCACGAGAACCTTCATGGCTTACAAAAGGAAGAGCCGGTGGAGACCCTGGAGCTCACAGTCAGGAAGGAGGTGACAACATTAGACTTACTTAGCTTAGAGTTTTTATTCTTAATTTGGCTCGCTATGGTTTAAAACGCTTCCTTTTACATTTCCTCCACAGCTCCACGACTTTGCCAAGCTCAACGAGAATGTTTTCTACGTCTATAACGACATTGAGTACTTTAAAGATGAGCCGCAGAAGATCTCCATCAGGTGTGAGGAGGACATCCATGTGACTGAAGAGGTCTACAAGAGGCCCATGTTCACCATGCCGGCCTACAGGTTGTTTACACAGTTTCCTTTATTGGCCCCTTGGCCTCTCGGCTCGCACGTCGGTTTACGTGGGGCCGCCTGCTGTAGATTATTCAGCAGCGGGGTTATAAATAGTTGTTTGTGCAAAGGCTGGTTGCCCTGCTTTTTTTTTTTGCAAGAAAGGAGGGCGGGCGTCAAAACTAGATTGCAGCATCCTGTTTGCAATCAGATCAGCACAGTTCATTTTGATGGAGATGTCTCAAGCTGCTTGCAACATTTCCCTCTCTGATTATCCCACAGTTTTATATCCAAACGAAAGCAGGACAGTTTACAATGATAGCATGTTTTTCATCACGCCAATGTGGATTGTTAAAGGGAGTGGTAAACACAAAATGAGCGAGCTAGGCTGTCGAGATTCACTTTAGGCCATGTGTGTAGACCGTCATGACCTACACGAGTGGCCATATTGACACAACACAGACGGGGTCGGCTCCCGGTAACAATCTTTTGCATTGCAGGTACTACAGATTACCGCTGCCAGTGGAAGGAGCACCACTGGAGGAAGACTTTGACGCGTTTGTTAACATACTCAGGGTAAGCTTGTGTAAAAATGTCCATCCTGGCAGCAGTCCTCCGTTGAGATAGACCTTTTTTGGTGGTGTTCTTCTTGATCTGCTCTTGTTTTGATGTGCCATTAAAGTTATTAATGGCTGGAATATTGGAGAGCATCTGGACTTTCTCACAGAGGCAGTGAGAAGGCCATAGCATCTTTTCCTAATCCAGATGTAGCCCTTTTTATTCTGTCCTATCAACCAATCGTATGAGTGATGGATTTTTAAAAAAAACAAAAACCCGCAGTTTGTACTCCTTGTGCGTCTGCTCTTGGGTCTCTGCTCCTTCTGCTTTCTGTCCTGCCCTTCACTCACGCGGGATGTACATTTTGTCTTGTTTTGCCCTTTTTTGGACTGACTTAAGGCAGCCAGTCCAGTTCCTTGTGGTTTGGCTGCATTTTTTTTTTTAAACTTGCTCGGCTTAGGAGCTGCACTGAGTCCTGCTGCACTTTTTCTTTTACCCTTGCTTTCCATAGTTGTAAATCAAGCCATTTCTCTTGTTGAGAGATTTCAGTTATGGCAGCCCTTCATAACTTAAGTGCGAGCAACTTCTCGGATGTTGCCTCACTTCCTGTATCTGTTTAAAGAGGCTTTAAACACACATTTTCATCATCTTAACTCCTGTATTTCCTTAAAATGACACGAACCAGTAAGCGCTGACTCGTAGCTGATTAAAACTGTTCTAAATTTGGCTTAAACTCTGAGGAACCCTTTAATTTGTTTTTAGCACTGCTGTTCTGACACCTTCGTGAAGGGTTCCAGTCTGCCATCAATGAGAGTCTCTTGTCTGCATGTGCTCTTTTTCAGGAGAGCACCAGCTTGACTCTGGCCCACAATTCTCCCCGGCGGCTGCCTGCGCTGCTCTTCAGCTGCCAGGTCGGCGTCGGCCGAACCAACCTAGCCATGATCTTGGGGACACTGGTCATGAATCGCCTGAGGGGTGATTCACAGCCCCAGCCGCAGTAAGGGCTTAGATCAGGAAAACCGAGAAAGACATGCTAATAATACAATTTAATGATGCGTCTTAGACATCTATTTTATCCTGCCAGATTTGATCTGGACTCCCTTGTTTTGCAGAGTTGAGGAGGCAGCACCTCCACAGCCCAAACCTTTGTTCCAGGTCATCCAGACGCTGATCAACAAGCTGCCCAATGGACAGCAGGTTATTGAAGAGGTAACATTCGCCATCACAACATCCGATTTGACATTAGAAAATGTATAGGGCATCTGTAGGCTGTACAAATGTGTTATGTGTTTTTCTATGTCACTTTGATATTTGACTTGCAGAATGATGTGGGTGCAGAGTTTCACGCCACAAGGCTGGTTTCATGTTCATCCTCTGAAGGGGCAAGGTTTTTTCTGTGCTCACCTTAAAGGTGATGCATCCAAGTGCAGGACTTAGTGATGACATCACAGCTACTCTGGCAGCCCATTGTGGTTCAGTTTGCTTGGACTTGCACAAGAGTGATATGAAAACTGGAACTGAGAATGGACTCCTCAGTGAATGAGGAAGCATCTTGTGTCCAGAAGTTCAATTTTTAAAACAAAAGACTTGGATATATATTATTTAGAAAAATGACCAAATTCAGTTCAATTAAATTAGCAAATTGATTTAGCTTAGTTGGTCAAAAGCATTTATAAAATCTCCATTTCTGGAAGGCATTTTTAACTTATATTATGTAAAGCAAGGTCCTTAAAGATTAAATTGCTTTTATTTTCATTGTAGTGGATGAAAACAAAGTCTAATTTTGAAGTTGATTGTCTTGATTCTTCCTGACAGGTTGACCAAGCTATTGCCATGTGTTCAGAAATGCACAATATAAAAGAAGCAATATATGAGAACAAGAGCAAGCTGGAAGGAATTGGAGAAGATTATCAAATTCAGGTTGGTGACAATCCCTTTTTATTTGCTGGTGCAGTTCAGTAGAGCTCGTGGCAACCTTTAGTTTCCCTCTGTACACACCTCTGTAGATGATGCTTGAGTTCTGATAGCTTCTGCTGCTCAATTCAGATAGAAATGAAAGAGCGATGATGAAAAGTCCTTATAAAATGTGAGCCCTCGAGCTGATGGAGCTCTTAAACAACAGCGTCAGAGGGTTGATTTTTTTTTGGGATAATTTTCTTCTCCCTGTCGGGAAATCAGTTGGGTCTCAAATATTTAGTTAAGTTGAGGAATAAAAACACTCAATGGAAAATGAGCTGCTGCTATTAAAAAAAGATTAAAGACATTTTTTTTTTTTTTTTTTTTTCCTCTCAGGGAAGCAGTACCAAAGACTACTTTCTCAAAAGAACCATGCAGAGCTTGGAGCGCTATTTCTACTTAATTGTATTTAACGCCTACCTTCATGAACAGGTTTGTTTTCCTCAGTGCAAATTTCTTTCTTTTTTTTAAAAGGTGCCAAGCCATTGAAATGATCTTTGAGTTTTATTACACGTTACGTTTTTGCAGTATCCTCTCGCCTTCATGTCCACCTTCAGCCAGTGGATGTGCTGCCACGCGTGGCTGTACCGGTTACTCGCCCGCATGGACCTGTCAGAACTGTCGGCCCCGGCTGAGCTGGTTACCAAAGGAGCTCGTGTTTTGGTGAGGAAATCAAACACACACAGAACTGCGATCCCCTCAGAACATGTGGAAGACGCAGGTGTGTCTTCGGTGTTTGTGCATCTCCTATCAGCTCACAGTCACAGAAGTGTTTGTTTGTCTTCAGGTGTAAGTTACAAGTGATACAAACTTAAAAGAGTAAAAATAAAAATTGAAATGCATGTGTCTGCACAGGTTGCTGACGAGTGCTTGGCTCCGGATGTGCTCAGCACAACGAAGGAGATGAAGGCGGTCAACTTCAGACGAGTGCCCAAGATGCCAGTTTATGGGGTGGCTCAGCCAACATCAGAGGTGCAACAGATTCGCTCCTATTCTCTCGTATTTATTTACCCTGTGATGATACTTAATCAAATCATTCGTCAACAGCATCTTGAAGCATCAGAAAAGGGAGTGTTTATTTCATAAGCTGCATTCTAGAGATGATTATTTGCTTATTATTAGATGGTGTTGACTTACAAATCAAGAGAAGAGATTTGGTTGTGACTTGAGAGCTGCAGTATTTAAATTTGCATTGCCCTTCCTCTATTTCCACACCAATATGATAAATGGACTCAGAAGTGATGCGTGATGATTTGGGTCACCTGCAGGATGCTCCTGCTGATCTTCCAGCTGCTTGCTGTCTAATAGTGAAATTTACATGTGCAGGCTGCCGGGGCAGTTTTAGACCATCTGACGGATGAGAAGAGGAAGCACAGCCACATCTTATGGGTCAACTTGCAGGAGGAGCTGGTGCTGGAGGGGAATGGTCAGATTTTTACACCAAGGGAGCCCTCGTACCTGGACCAGCACATTTCTATTCCCTCGCCTGAGCCACAGCTAATAGAGGTGGAGCGACGTTTTACCATTAGGAGCTGTAGAATTCGACCGAGCTGCGCACAGTTGTAGTGAAAACAGTCTTTTGTCTCCTTCCTGGCCTGTAGAAGCTGGAGATGTCTCTGAAGGAGGAGATCCTGAGGGCTCAGAAGTGGCTCGAGGTGACGCTGGAGCAGGAGAAACAGATGAAGATGTTTAAAAGCTGCCTGACGGCTCGGGAGATCTTCAACCAGCACATAAGCTCCCACCAGGGTCTCATCTACAAACGCATCCCTCTTCCAGACTGCAGCGCTCCCAGGGAGGAGGTAAAGATCCAAATCCGTTCAGAAACATGCAGAATCAGCTGACAGGCTCGTTTGGAAGCTGCTCATAAGTAGAACAAGACATGGGCTCCCTCTACTGGTCAAGAATGTTACTGTCGTCTAAGCAAGTTACTGTAACGCCACCACTGCTGATGTGTCTTAATACTTTCCTCATTAATGTTTATTTGTTTTGCATTTTCATATTAGAATAGTTTTGTAAATGAGAAATGCAAATTTTGAGTTACATCTGATCTAGCGGTAACTTTAGATTCTAATGATCTAATGAGATGTGTTGACATGATGATTCAAGACTCTGGTCCAAATTAATATAAAGAATATGCCTAATGTTTAAAGTGTTGTTCTAATTTGCATTCCTTGTCCCTAGGGGAAGTCATTTCATTAATGATTAAATTGTCAGCTGTTTTCAAGATGAATTGTTTTGCTAATACAATGCCAAAGAGCTGTGAATAAATTCTCATAACACTTTCCTGGATTTTTATCCTTTGTCCAACAAACAAATGCTCTTTGTTTTCTGTCAAACCTGACAAAGCAAAGCAGCAAGTCTTACTTTTAATAATTTAATCGGGGCAGCTGTGCTGAAAGTTTGGTTAAATAAAGACACAGTACTGAGATGTTTGCTTGTTCTCAGGAGTTTGATAAGCTCCTGGAGGCCATGAAGAGCGCCTTGGCAGAGGACTCTCACTCGGCCTTCGTTTTCAACTGCTCTAACGGCAAAGGCAGGACCACGACTGCCATGGTTGTCGCCATTTTGTCTCTCTGGCACTTTAACGTAAGACGCCTCCTCTAGATTTCTGCACTACCCAGTGATACTATCATAAAATGATGGCTATTTATGGCTGTGTTGTGAAACCTGCAGGGTTTTCCTGAGTTTGCAGATGACGAGATTGTGAGTGTTCCTGATGCAAAGTACACAAAAGGAGAATTTGAGGTACGTGCTTTTAAAAATATTCATTATTTTCCATCTTATTGATTCTTAACAGTTGGCTCTATCCAACATACATTTAATGGACATCAGAATCAGAGTGAAGTGAAAACTACTCAAGTTAAGGAAGTAGATTTATAGCTCAAATGATTAATTAAAAGTATAAATCAATTAGTCATGTGTCTATTCACATTTAAGACACTTTGATTTTCTTAAATGTGAAAATTTGACGTTTTTCTTTGTTATATATGACTTTTACCTGTTAACTGGATCTTGAACTTTGGGCAGGTTGATCAAACATTTAAAGACTTCAATTTTGGACTGTGAGAAATTATACAGATATGTTACTTTTACTCTTTACTTACACTTTTTATACAAAGCTGTCCACCAAGAATAATCTGATCAGAGTTCTTTTCTTTAATCAGTGGAAAAAAAGTCTCAAAAAAAAGCATCAAATATGCATTTTGTTACTTAAGCACTTTTTGTCTGACAAGTGGATGCCAATGACTCCAAAATATATCATAATCACCAAAGGTCTCATTAATGTAAAGCAGATAATGTCACCTTATCTTTTACACTGGTTTACATAACAAAAGAGAAAGAGAAAAGAGAAAGGATAAAGGGGTGCTCTGTAGCCCTTCCTAACTTTCTAAAATCTTACTCTGCGCCTGTGATTGAAAGCTTTGGCCAAACTGTAAATAGTGGCTGCTGGTTGGTGTTGTATTATTTCACTGTTGTGACAGTGAATCAGAGTCTGGAACCCGCTGGGCACGTCCCCAGCACTGTAAACACAGAAAGAGGCCGCACAAAGCCGCGTACCAATCATAGCGGCAGGTCCTGGGAAACGCAGAATGGTCGACACGGAAACCTTGTCAGCATCCCATTCAGCCTGCGAAGGAAGTGTAAATGTTGCTGTTGCCTTGTTGGCCAAAACAGGCTTTGCATATGCTGTGAGGTCTAACGAACTCGTGTAGCGTTAGATAATCCTCTCCTGGTGGCGCTCATGCAGTGACATAGTGTCTGATCATCAACTACCTCAATGCAAAACACGTTGGGATTAATGCACGTGTTGGTAACATAAACTCAGCCGCTAAAGATGAGAACATTACTAGTACAAGCAAGCAGTGTCGCCGCTCAACACTCAACCACATGTCGAGGTTCAGATTCAGAGACAAAACGTCGAAGAGCATGTCGGACAAATTGACCAGTTGACTGGCAGAAGGATCGCTGTGGACTGTAGAGACTCTCCGTGGTAGAAGATCGGGGCTTACAAGAAGCGCTGCAGATTGCTTTGGCTGATGCAAATTACGAACTGCTATCCAGAAAGACAATGTGGGGAAAAAACCCAGCAGCTGTATGAGGACGTCTGCTGGATGTCGAAATATTTTATCATGATGTCACCAACCGATTCATAAGCAAACCATCTACAGTATATGACCAGACAAACATGAGTAACTTTGATTGCGTGTGTAAAATCAGCCAGTGCATCTAAAGGCATGATGGGTTGTCCTTCTCAGCCGGATACAGTAAACTCTAAAGGTTTTCCGCAGCCTGACACAGAGGCGCAGTGTGTTTTTTTTTTTTTTTTTTTTTTTTTTTTTTTTTTTTTTTTCCCCCTCAGAGCCGGTGGTCAGGGACAGGCTACATGTTGCTCTGACACACACTGAATGGAAAAAACAGGGTTTTCCCACTCCAGGCAATTTCAGCTTCATCCTGCTCCATTCTTCTTCTTCTTACCGGCACGTGGGCCTCCAAGACGTTTAGCAGCCACACGGTGCAGAGGCAAAGCCTGGCCTTTATCAACAAATCTCGCATTATCTGCAGTTTATCTGTACGGTTCTTTTATTTAGATCTCACAGTGACTGTTATTTTTTTCTGATGGTGAACAAATATCCGCTTTGGTGTGGTGTGATGATGCTACCGGCTGCTATCGCTTCAAGCCAGGCGCCATTTGTGTTGCACAATTTTTAGATAATGTGTTTTAAGTCATGCAGTACATGAAACAAAATGCGTAAGACAACGAGGTGGTGCACACAAAATAGTTTAGAAGTACAAAAAATATTTCCAAAAATGTAAAATTGTATTTTGACCTGGAAACACCGGTCGAGGCCGTTCTCTCCCCACAAGGACGATCACGTGACATCTGAAAAAATTTCAGACAAAAATCGTTACCCACTTTTATAGTAACTTTAAAAAGATAAAACAGAGTAAGTTTAGATTAAAAAAAATACAGTTTTCATACTCTGAATACATTTCAGGGTAAACTATGACATTACTGAATCTTCACCTAACATTCATTTAACATAGCTCACAATGTTAGTAGGTGGGAAGCAGATGGACCATTCGAGCTTGTTGAATATTTCACTCTGTCTCAGCCATTAAAACACTGTCTTGGCTTTTGCATTGTTTCTACTACTCAGGTCGTGATGCAGCTGGTGCGCTTGCTCCCCGACGGCCACAGGATGAAGAGGGAGGTGGACATGGCTCTGGACTGTGTTAGTGAGACCATGACCCCCATGCACTACCACCTGAGAGAGATCATTATCTCCACCTACAGACAGGTACAGCGCATCTCCTCTAAATAGTCACTACCCGCCTTTTAAAACACATTTCATCTACATTGAACTGGACCTGAAGTAGCTAAAAACAACCAGCATAAATAGCTGTGTACTCTCATGCCTTTTACTTTGTGAGGACTAGTTTGATTCTAGACCTTATCTTGACATCTGGGGCCATTTTTGGCCAGGTTTCACTTCATCAGAGGGGGATATGAGAAGATTGGATTTGGGTCGTGGTTAAGGTTTGGTTCGCCAAGAACTCTGAAACTCTGCACTTAAACTTGTAACCCGGAGAGGAGTATTGTGAACTTGTGCTGGATATACAGTATAGTTAAAACTTAAGAGCAAACAGTTAAAAAACATAGAATCATCTCACATTCGTGTGAACTTCCTGTGAGGATGTCACAGTGAGTGGTTGTGTGTGAGTGGTTGTAATAAAATCCGGCAAATACCACTTTGTTATAAATGTGTCTTCCTCATACAGAGACACTATTAAGAGTGTTATTAGGGATTCAAGTGCAGTTTTGCACATGCTCCATAGATGGCGTTAAGACCTTGTTTAGACACGCGTGTATGATTCCAGAGACATCCACTAGTCAGTAAACAGGCACTGCAGATTGTCGAGCAACATAATGTTTTTATAAAACTCCATGAAAGAAGTTCCTGTAGTTCAAGTGGAAAAGAAATGAGAAAATATATTATCAGTTGTGTGAGTTTCTGAAAATATAATTGAATGTTCCTACTGCGCAAATCACGAGTGATAAATATCTGAAATACATTAAATGACATATCAGGTCAGTATCAGCAGCTTTGTTTCTTTCTTGCTTTGCATATCTTTCAGTGAATGATGAAATGGATTGATCAGATTTTATCTTTTATCAAATTTGCCTTAGCCTTAGCTATAAGCAGAGAATGCAGGTAAGGAGCGACAAATTTGATTCAAAAACATTTTTAATCTTGAAAAATGAATGTGAGATGTGTTTCCCTGAAACATTCTTTGAAATAAATAAAGCTTAGTGGGGACCAAATGGCTTTGCAGTGGGTGTCTCAAAAGACCGATTTGGATGGAGTGTCTACCGATTCTGTGGCCTCTGCAGGACCACAGCTCTGTTTTAGCCATTTGTAAACGCAGACTGTAATCATTGTGCCTCTGTGCACCCTCAGCCCTTCTCAGCACTTTGGAGGCACCCGGTCCTGTCTCCATCGTATCAATGGGTCTCATTGTCCTATGGAACTCGTCGTTTGCCTATATTCCCCCTCTCTGTCTGTCACTTTCTGATTCCAGACTCCAGGAAGATTGGTGCCACATCGTCTTCCAGAAAAAGGGTCATTTCATACAAAAACTGGTTCTTATTTTTCCATGGTGGGGAGTTTTTATTCATTCTATGTTATTGATCGATATTTGGCAGCGGCAGCATAACGTTGCAAGCACTGCATGATTTTGATGCAACTTTTACAATTAGCTTAGCGATTTATATCTTTAGTTTTGGTGAGCACAACTTTACTTAAATACCGAGATCTTTTTGCATCACAGTGAAAGAAACGTGAGCATATTAGCTAAACATATGCAAAAGAGAAAACAAAGGTGGGCAGTAACTCTGCTACCCAAACTGTGCGTCATTAACAACTGGTTCATAGACGTACTTTCCTCTCCAACTTAGACTATGTAACCATTTTAACCACATTTTTTTCATACTTGCCTTGTGGTTAGTTTTCCAGATTTACGCAAATAATTAGTTATCTTTAAAAAGTTATCAGTAGAAATAAAAATCGGCAGAAATCTGATCGAGCTTGTAATGAACCAGAGCGATCTTTGAACCCCGCTTTAGCAGCAATCAGGTTGGCACTGTGCTCTCCCCTCAGCCTTTCCTTTCCTGTCTGAACCAGCAGGCCAGGTGATAAACAGTGCCAGATGTTGCAAGAAGCCGGCAGGCAGCAGCAGACGAGAGAGGGTGGAGAAAAGGGGGTTAGTGGGGAGAGGGGAAAAAATTTCACCCCCACTCTGTGTCCTCGTAGCCCTCTCCCCTCCGAAGCACCCTCCTCCCTTTTTGACAGTGGTTGGAAAATGTGTCTTTGATAGAGAAAAAATATATTTACACTGAGACCAGAACTGTCTGCATAAAGGGCCGGGGAGAGGTGGGGGTTGGGTGGGTTTTTCTTGAAGGGCCTGTAAATCCCTGCTGCCGACGAGGCGTGACCTCTCATTGCTGATGCATCCTCCAACGTCAGGGCAGTGGAAAGGTTACTTCCTCTCCTTCTCTTCATCCCGTCTCCTGCGCAGGAATCGGCTGCAATTTGTGTGTGTGTGTGTGTGTGTGTGTGTGTGTGTGTGGGGGGGATGTCTGTCTTTCCACTGTCGAGCCAGTTTTGAGCAAGAAAGTCATC
The DNA here is from genome assembly GCA_001698575.1 of Mola mola. Lineage (NCBI taxonomy): Eukaryota > Metazoa > Chordata > Actinopteri > Tetraodontiformes > Molidae > Mola > Mola mola. The sequence goes on from KV751339.1 coordinate 2,063,483, forward strand.
CCAAGCAATCGGTTACTCTGATGTTGTTCCCTTTCTTTGTGGAGCTTTTTGTGTATCCAGGTGTGTGATATTCACTGTGGCACAGGCTGGAGGAGCAGAGATTCTAAGCTGAAAAACATCTCTCATCCCTTTCTCCAAGTACATCAGTTAGTTCTCGCAGAGAACACCAGGCTGACGATTCTCGTGGCTTGTGCGGAGTGTGTGATCATTGAGGACCAAAGACTTCCACCCCATCAAGAGGGTGTTTACAGAAGAGAGAGCAGAGTCAAATCTGACAAAATCAAATACTCTCCTGCATCAAAGCCATTTCACCATTGTGGGTGAGAAAAGTGAAATGTGCAGAGCAAGAGGGAATGAGCAGCAAACCATGCTCTGCGTGTGTAACTCTGAAGAAAGGCCCTCATGGTTTGGACGGGGCAGTGGAAAAATATTTTCAGAAAGGGGAGAATACTGCGAGCAGGTTTTCTTGAGGAAAGGTAGTGGACGTCTCTAGGAGAGGCGGAGGAGGGGGAGGCACCGGGCCAAGCCTTCGGTGTTTGGAGAGGTTGAGGGGACCACCGCAGCACTGCAAGTCAGATTAATTGTACTGAGAAGAGCGAGGGATTAGATAGAAAGAAAATGCCGCAGTGGGAAAGTAAGCGGTAATCACACTTCGGAATGACTATTTTGCAGCTTTGCACTTCGATTCCTTGTCCACACCCGTATGGCCATTTTGCAAGGCGAATATTTTCCTCCGAGTTTTGGCCACAAACAAACGCTGTTTTAGACCATTATTCCTTTTTGGAAAAGCTTTCTGCTTGATTGGTACAGCCACTTGACACAAGTGGGCCAATTACGAGGTGGGGTTTGTAGTGGCCAAAGGAAATATTGGCAGAGAAATAATCGCCACCTTAAAACCAGAGGCAGGTTCTTCTCCTTGCCCATATTTCGTGTTGACTCATGGTCTCCTGAAAAGAGGCTCTCTTTTCGATCCAGCGCAGCGTGGGAAGGAGTGTGGGAGTGCAACAGCCACAAGTTGTTGTTTTATTCATAATTTCCAGCCTTTTACATGCCAGTACCAGTAGGAGTATTTTCTACTGCTGTCTACATAATTACTTATTAAGACTAAATCCCACCTGAACAGGTGCATCCAGAGGAGCTTTAGGACATCAACAACTCATCTCTCTGTGCACCGTCAGTCCAGAGAGTTGTGAATTTCTGTGTTTCTGTATGTGTGTATGTGTGTGGTAGTACAGAGAGGGGTAAATAATGGCCTAAAGGCAGCTGCCGTGGAGGAGCTCATTTATTTTAAGGAAGTTTCCACAGCTGTAAATGACTTCAAATGATACTCTTAATGCATCAAGTAAGTGTTTAATGTGCCCGCTGATGTTTAATGTGCCTCTTACAGGGCTTCTGAATTCCCTGACGCTAACCTCATGAATTTCTGGCCTTGATTAATTACGTGGCTTGTTAGGGAACTTTAGGTTTAATTTGGCTTTTGCTGTGGTTATCAAAGACAGCTACATGAGACACTATCCTTACTTGTAGCTGTGTAATGAATATGCGTTTCCTGCTCAGTCAGTGGATTAATCACACTCCCTTCTCCACGGCCAGTGGAAAACAATATGTATGTTGGTTTTTGTTCAACTGAAATTGAGGACTGAATCAGTGAAATTACAGAGAGCACACATAAATAACCCTTTTTTCATGGTAAATGCTTCAAAAGCCCCAAAATGACAATCACTTTCAGACTACCTATCCAAACTTTTACACAAACTTTTGTGTCACTTTGCACCGTATAGCTAATTTGAAGTGTTAGAGGTAGGTAGGTTTAGAATAGCCCACTTTTTTGCCATTTTTGTGATTTGTAACTGAAAATCTCTGTGTCAACTAAGTACAACAGTGAATTCTAAGTATATGATATCATAGTACAATCAGTTTCCAGATTAGTTGTTTCACCTACCCTTAGTGTTTAATACAACACTTGGCATAGTCTTCCCTTTCTAATCTATCTGTTTTTTGAGCTTTATCGTCAGCCCTGGCTGCTCAATAACCCTAATCCACAGTCATAGTCACAGACTCGTAAAAGCTGCAACCTCATCTGAAATACCTTGACAAAAAGTCAGGATGAAGTCCAAAAATATTCTACCAAATAGTGTGTATTAATAGTTCTAATTGAGTTCACCCCTAAAATAACCTGCCTGTAGTACAAAATGATTCACTCTAAATTACCATGGCAGCATACCTTGGGTTGAAATTTGCCTTTTTTTTCCTTTTTTTTTTTAATTACAGGTTAATCATGAATATATATTCAGCATCGAAACGTTATCTCGCTTCATAGCACAGCCCTTTGTCAAGCTAAAAGAAAATTGTGTTTCTTCGTGTTGTCAGGTGTTCTGAGCAGTCACATTTTACTCCGCTGCCACTTCACAGTGGGCAGGTATTGCTATTTATTAGTGTGGGAACTGTGGTGGGACACATGAAAAGCCATGTTTGTCACTCAGGCCAACGAAAACAATGAGCTGAACGGCTGAGAATAGCTGCACTGAGTCATTTATTGAGGTTGTTTTGAAAGGTACGCGTTACCAGCTGCGTTGTTACTACTAACAAGTATGACCTAATTAGCCAACCTTCTTAGTATCCTTTACAAATGTGTTCAGGTAAAATGAAGAGGGACAGAAAGCTTCAGTTAAATACGCTCCACACACGCCAATGATAGCCCCAACTTCATTTGTGCAGGTTTAAAAAAAAAAAAAAAAAGCTTTTGCTGTTTCATGTGACAATACTGATTCATTTTGCACTGGAATATCTGTGCTGCTGTTATTCTAGGTTTCATTGTTTACTCTTCTCTCCTGCTGACCTTATTCCTAACGCCCGAAATAACCCTTTTGTGCATTATGAGTGTGACTTCCAGTCACTGTGCAGGAGCCTGCATTCTCTATGATAATGGTACTCGAATCTTGTATTTTAGAGTGATTTTAAAAGATGTGGGAACACCATCTGTTACACTTCAAACAACAGGACAAGCTGAGGAAGTGACCTCAGATAATGCACACCCCCTTGCCAGAGGTTTCTTGACCCTGTTGCTATAGACCGATAAGCAATGAACAATCTAAAAAGCTCTGAGTCATTTTAGTATTTCAGGTCAGCTGCATTTTGTTAAAGATGTTTGGATACAACCTTCTCTTCCTTAGAAGTTAGTCAGAACCATAAACAACCAGGGCTTTAGTTGCAACTGATGAAATTCAAGCAGCTCATTTGTTGCAGGGCAGGGTGATCCTTGCAGCTGCAAAAGTAAAATGTTTTGTTGTTTAATTAACTTTGTCATTGTGGTTTTGTAATGATGAAGCCTAACCATAAATTTGGGTGTGTGATTTCCTGTGGTGGCTTTTTGTCAAAGAGGTGTGATTAGCTCACATACAGTGTTTTTGTCTCAATAAAGACCCCCTCTGATAAAAATAAAGTTTCTGACCTTTTTAACATGTCCATTTTGTGTTTTTCATGTGCTACAACACACATTGTGACCAAAACAAGCAGTCAACAATGAAATATATCACAATGGTGTAGATCACTTTCAGCCCTTTTGTCAATATCAAAGGTCAGAAAAATTTGTGAGAAAAACAGGATGTAGAAAAGTGCTCAGATATTACGATGCCCCATGACCTGCATTGTAACATGCAGTACTGACATTTATGTCACCTGAAATTCCTCCCCTGATACTGTATATACCCACCCCTGTACAACCCTGTGAAGTGTTTACAGATATATATTGTCCTGTGTAGGGATGAAAAGAAATTGGGGGCAGAAGGGGGAAGGTTGAAAAGGTTTTTAGTTGCCTGAGGGCAGCTCTATAGAGGCCAGAATTAATCTACAATGTTACAAAGGAGTACGTCACAGCGTCAATGAAAAACCTATGATACATTTTTTCTTAACTCATATATATGATGGCCTTGTGTCATGTAATCTCTTATTGTTTTGCGTTTGTGATGCCTAAGTCTGGTGCAGTCATCACAGTGTTGTGTGTTTATTTAACACATTCCCCGCTCTCATGCACTCTGTACATGCTGACCAGTTTAGAAATCGTTACGTTCTCCTCCTAGTCTGTCCCCTTTTGCCCTGAATAACTGAACTGCCCTGGTCTGCCCTTTGCCCTGACCTCCCTCATGTCCCCCAACCCCCACTTGAACCACAGGCACCAGGACTTACGATTCAGACCTCGCTGAACACTCCACCGAAGGGCTGCCATATCCTGCCCCGACGCACTAAACCTGTCATTGCCCCAGGCTCACAGATCAGGAAAAACAGCCTCCATATGCATGTGGGGTCATGGTATCTGATTGATCCTGCTAATCTCCAAATCACTTCGCCAGAAGGTCCAACTTTTTTTGTTTTTGGTCTAAGACACTAGCTTTCACACTAGCCAACCACTGGCACTGAACAAATACCTACAGGACCACAATCCCAATGGTGAAGTCACTTAAATGCCAACCATGCAGGAAATGCAGGAGGTCAGGTTTCTCCAGGAATTGCACTTTTCAATGCCCTGGTGGGGAAGCCATGTTTCATATATGAGGACAGTTGAGCAGCATATGAATCTGGTGTTAACGACACCATAAGTGCTCCCGAAGTGCCAACAACTCGCACAGTCAGCAAGGAACATTTAGATCTGCTATGTCGAATGGGTTTTTCTTTCCCTGGGAGACAGTTTGCAGAATGACGCCCAACGTTTGCTACCTACATTCTTTCATTCTCGGAACTAGTAATTATAATGACGCCGACTAGAGGCGTGCGACCATATGAATGCAGGTAAAAACACATTGCACAAGTTATTTACGAATTTAAGATGGTGTCATAGCCTGCATACATTCCACAGATTGACAGAAACAGGTGCCCAGGTGGTAAAATCCATCTGTTGCTATGACTCAGTTTAATGGTGGACCAGCATATTAAAAGATCATTGCATGTACATATAAACATGACAATACATGTTACATTACGTTGTATATCGATTGCAAAAGGATGGATACTGATAGGTAGGGCAAAATTATCCATTCTCCAAGATAGAAGATAAGCATACTATCAGATTGAACAATGAAAGAAAAACAGAATAATAATGTTAATAATTTTATATAAACAGTGCATTTCATGTGCTCATGTATTTAAATTGATCTTGTACAATGATCTCAAAGTCATTTCAATGCTGGTGGAATTTCTATCATTGACATGTCAGAGAAGTGGAAATTGTGTTCTTTTTTATGATGCAAAGAAACACATTTAATGTTTGTTTTTAGTTTTTGACCTGTGGGATTCATGAATATCAGCTCACTATAGGCTCCCTCCTAACTAAAACTATGACCACCAGCAATGATACGAGATGCCGTTTATGTCCAGTAGTACCTTAATTAGAAGAAGCCTCATTTTAAAGCATTCAAGGTCTGCTTAGTTGTGGAGCGCAGACATACCATTTTGTAGCTCCAGTGTTAGGTTTGCATGCACATGACATTTTGATAGCTCAGTAGATGATTGATTCACAGTTGGAATCTCCATGGGCTCTGTTGCCAGGCATGTGAACGTTCAGAATGTACCATAATGCATGTGGTTAAAGTGGGCAGATATTCCAGTGTCTGTGTAGGCTAAGTTGATGAGTGCTGTCTCCTCCTGTGGCTTTTAGAATCTCTACTCTCCAGACACATTTCTGCCTGTTTGCCTGAGAAATTGGCCTTTACTTGTGAAATGTCTGTTGACCATTGATTGCACAGTACATTCCGTCTGTAGTTCCCTCTTTCAGTTTTTGGTTGTGTCTGAGGCTTATGCTGTCCAAGAAACATTGACCATAACTGTCAAATATTCCATCAACATATTAAAAGCAGAGAATGAAATTCCCTTTGGGACGGGTCTCCCGATCAATACAACAACAAAAGATGCTGTTTGATGATGTGAAGTTGCATTCAATTGTGGGAATTATTGTCTTCATTGTCATTAGACTGAAATGGCAGTTAGTAAAGTACACAAAACCCATTGTGCCAGTAAGTGACAACCTGGAAATGAGACTCAACAATCAACTATGTTACATATTATACCTTTAATCTGTTCTTGCTTGCTACCACATTTACTGAAATCCGTCCAGTAGATTTTACTTAATACTGCTAATAAACAAACCAGCCAACTATCAGATGGGTAAAAACTTAACCTCCTTGGTGAAGGTAGCAATGCATAGAAAACAGCAATGAATAACGCTCGGACAAGCTATACAAACAATAAAGCGGATAGCAAACTACTTTTCAGACTAGCTGCCTGACTGTCTGTGGTATCGTCTGGTGCTTCCTGTGTTACCACAGAAGTTATAGCTATTGCAGGTAAAAGGGATATGAGACTATTGACAGGTGACCAAATGAAATGTACCATTACCTTGAGTAAAATTACAAATTTCTTTGAGCTTGACCAAATTGAAAGAAATAATTTCCAGAAGCAGAAAGTATACAGCTCAACCTATGATATAAGATCGCTAGTTTTTAGAATGATAAAAACAAATAATTCACAAGACATTGCTTGTAATGAGAAAGCATCTGAAATTTTCACATTTTGAAGCCCTTGTCTAAATGGACAAAAGCGGTTTATGACAAATCTGTATATACTTAATGTGGACTTATATAGCTTGCCTCTGAAATCCACTTTAAACTCCACTTCATGATTTTATCAGCGTAGTGGAGGCTGAGCAACCGGAAAAAGAGACTGAGGACTGGAAATCTGTTGAAGCCATTAACATGCAGGCATCTCCGTAGCCTCATTTTGATGGTTGATATGTAGCTTCTTTGTCGTTTTCTTTTCTTTTACTGAAGGAGTTTTGGGTACCATCTTGATCCAAGTGTCAGGTCCGTCACATGACATGCGGCAGTCTGGACAGATGGATGGTTGGGCTTTCAGAAAAAATGGTTATGGATTGTAAAACAGCACAGATCATTCATTCAAACCACTGGAATGTATAAGAAATATGATCAAACTTTAGTTCAGACTGCAAGGCTATAAAAACATGAAAGAAAAAGTAATTTTTCAGAAGACAGTTTACAGTTTTTACAGTGAGGTTTACTCATTAGTTGTCTGGCTCTGTTTATTGTCCTTTGTATGAAATGTCCACTATTCAACCATGGTGCTTTTAGCATTCATACTGTCCGTGCCTTAGTCCATGTTAACATTATATTATGCTTAATCTCACGCCATGCCAGTTTTTACTATTTGTAACTTATGAACACCACAGTTTAGCTTGAGAGTACGTAAGTTGATGTAAGGTTTAGAATGATGGAAGTTCTGCCAAGTTTGCCAGTGTAGAGCTATTAGAGCTGTTTCAGATGTAATAGAAATGGGAATAGTACGAGTCCTTAACTTTTTTGAATCTCGTACCAACGCGGTGAGGTCAGAGGAATGTTTGAAGGTAAATCTCTTGTCAAATTACTTTTACATATCCATTTTAGGTGGGAAAAATAACTATCAGCTGGGTATGCTCTTGCACAGTTTCCTTATGCCATTTAAAATAGGGCATCTATAGGCTTCCAGCCTTGATGTTATTAAGTTCTTGCAGTTGGGTCCTGGTTTGTAATGAACCTTCCTGAAAACAAGCATTTAAACTTGACTTTGAGTTGTCTGTACATTGAGTCAAGGAGCCATGTGTAGGGTGCCTGTCCACTCTAGACAAGTCGGGGTTTGGTTTAGGATTTGTGTGGGAGGCGTTCTTATGGAATCTCATGAATGGTTGCTTGTGCAAACCTGAGTGGGAAGGGCCAATATAGATTGGCCTTTTTACCTCAGCAACCCCATCAGCTGGTAATTGTCACCATATGTCCCACAGATGGACCTCTTCAAAATGTGGAGGTCTCAGTTCAGTCCTCAACCACTTGTGCCCACAGAAAAGTCGGGCTTGTCCACCATTCAGGGATTAGATTGTGGAAATAACCTTAATATTAAATTTGCTGCGATGGCTTCGAAAGAATACGTAGATGCTCTTTAATGACGCAACATGTTATGTCCACATACACACAAATTTGTTTCCTGTTATAACTGACCAAATATCATCTTTTGCAACTAAAGATGGGTAAAATTCCCACTTCTTCAGCTTGTATAGTTAAAGTTCACTTTCTTGAGGTTGCAGTATCTGTTATCCATTTCCATTGGCTTACTGGTCAAGTTTATCTGGTAAAAGAAACACAGTCAGCGAAATCTTATATATGGTATCTTCTTCTGGTGCTGAATTAATATGCTCAGCTACCTGAAATGCTGCCAGTAAGAGTAAATTAGTGCCATTGCTTCCTGACACAACAGGCAACAACAACGACAACAAGAAGCCCAGCTTGTTTTGATGTGTATGAATAATGTACCAGCTTATTTAAGCCTTCCAGACAAATATCAGGTGGGGGAAAAAAACCATTGGATATAACCAATAATTGTTTTCCTTATCCTCCCATCTGAGATGTGCAGCCATTTTCAAAGCATCTGACTATTTGTCTTTGTAGTGACAGTGATGTGAGGCAAAATGACAAACTGGTCGATGAGTCAGTGCCGTTAATGCTTTTTGTACAAAGGGTAAACACTTCCGATTCTCTCTCTGAGATTGACAGAAATTGCTTGTGCCTCCAAACACAATGGTGCTAAATCAATAGCACTAGCTAGCTAGTGATTGACCAACTTCTCTGGTAGTATACTGTATATGTGGGGGGAGAGGACTCTGGGTTCACATTATTGCAGGGGTTTTAGACTGTAAATATTTCTGACTATGAATTCTGAACACACGTCATTGTTACCTACTCTTTGAGTGTGTGATGCTTTGACAACGGTCTTTTTATACAGAGATCCCCATATTGGACTGCTGAACATGTGGAAACTTTTTATGCCAAACCCCTATGACGTGCAGCATCCATGTTGACATAAGACATGGGCACAATCTGGTGTTTATCTTTAATACACCTACACCTGCAAGCTGCAGGCTGTGACGTTTATCCGGGGATTATGGTGACTTTTTGTCTGACCCTTCGTCTGCTGTGTTGGAATTAAAGGGCAGGGACTAAAACTGTTGTCTAGAGTAGTGCTAAGTCACATATATGGTGTACATTTATGTTGCTGTAAAGTGTTGTACTCTTTCTGTAAAATTAGTTTGGTTTTATAGAGAGAAGTTGAACTACGTTTATAACCATTTTAAATCATCATATGCATTTCAGAAGCAAAGCATCTTCTCCTCAGCGGCTACATTTCCATAGTTTTCAGTGTTTGCTTTTTTATGTCTTACAACATATTCATATTGCCATTATACGGTATGAAAGTCGTTTGGATGTAGTA
>KV751339.1:2077290-2087908 GCA_001698575.1 Mola mola
AGATGTTATATAAGCTGAAAACACATCTGATCTCATTGATCGCTTTGTTCACCTCACGTGTGCACGACCTCCGTTACTCTATGATTAACATAAAAATGTGCTGGTAAAAGTCACGCGGTGTGTGTATTATGTTGGAATTTCCCTTTTACAGAATCATGTTTGTCATTAGCTTTGTTTTGTTATTATCAGCAAGTTGGTTTGGAATTATGTTAGCAAGAATCCCATTTTTGAGTTTATGGGTCCCCATTATGATAAAGTGACAATCAACACTTAATTGGACCTAAGAATGATTAGATTTCAGGGGTTCTGGGTTTGATTGTCGACCAGGATTTACAGCTTTTCTTTGCTGTGATTTGCATGGTTCCCTCTGGGTGCTCCCCTTCCAAAGACATGCAAGTGAGGTTGAATCTTTACCCTGAATAGGCCGTAGGTGCACGTGAGTGTTCATTGATGTTTGTCTCTATATGTCAGTCCTGTCCTATTAAACATTTTTCGTATTTCTTCTCAAATTATGATATTATTTCATACAAATAAAGAGCATCTTTGAAACAACAGCCATATTGTTGTCATACCATGAGACCAAGGTCTGTATAAATCATTACGTTCATAGTTTATTACAGTATATCAGGCACGGACAGAACTTGTAAATTGAACAGGGTACACAGAGGGGATAATTTTATTTTCTCTGCACTACATCATACTGCAAAACTCCATCATATGTTCTGCTGATCACATTTGTTTGCTGTATGTGTGTTGTGTTCTGTTATTTTACCAATAAATCTTTGTTTGCCTCTTTTTTTTTAGATCAAAAGTGGTAAGACGGAGAAGGAGAGTCAGCAGCTGATGCTGAGGAGCCTCCAGTACCTGGAGCGTTACATTTATCTCATCCTCTACAACACATACCTACATCTAGAGAAGAAAAACTCCTGGCAGCGCTCCTTTGCTCTCTGGATGGAACAGGTACAGGATTTTATTTGCCCAATTTTCTCTTTCTTTTACTGTTTACTTTATGCATTTGGATTAATTTTTATGACAAGAACGCAAATGGAGCAGACAGAAATGACATGACAACCAAGTGGACTCAACCACAGGAAAAAATATTATCATAATGAAAAATAGGGTCATAACAAGACAGCCAGAGACTGCAGACTTGGTGCAGTTCCTTTTAATTTGAGATGACTAAAATGAAATACTGTGTAAATAAGCAGTGACATTGTGTAAAAGATGTGTCAACTTTCTAAAGCTATCACGATGATAACATAATTCCATGCATTTTCTATTTAATAAATGAATAAAATAAATAAGTAAAAAACTTATAGCATCATCTTCAAGTGGGCCTGAGATTGTGGAGACCTACTTTGTGTTACTTTTTCAAGTTAGGTACTGTAGTTTTTGCAGATCCGGACAGACATAAAGACACTGTCCCCTCTGATGAGCGTTACGACTCCTTGAGATGAAATTGCCATTTTATGCCACAAGAATTAAATCCTTCCTTGAAATTCCCTTGAGAAAGTACATTATCAGAAAAGTTGTTGGATAGCTCTTAATCATAAGAACTGCTTTTTTTTTTTTTTTTTTTTAAAGAACTCTGTTCAGCCCTTTGATTTCCTCCTTTCCACTGTGGTTTATAGTCCTGCAGAGGTGCAGTGAACCAAAAACAAACCAGTTTGCACCTGCAGAGTTATAAAAATGTTGGATGAAATAAAACAACCTCTGAATGGAAATGCATCTATTGAATAACCCACACGCTGCCTTCAGGCACTACAGAAGGGCAAAAAGGCTGACTGGCAACCCCCACCCCTGAGACTAATTTGCACATTGTCATTTGCTGCTCTGCATTTGTCATTAAACTTGTGGAATGCAATGTGTCAGTAACTTGGCTGAAGAAACAGACTTTTTTTTTTTTTTAAACACTTAGTTTGAGCACAATGTGAGCTGGTTACCTGAGTTCCATTTGGATTTTCCTCCAGGAATTTACAAGCTGGTTCTGGTTCTATTGTGGCCTGGTTCTTCACACACTGAACTTCATAACGTCTGGGCTCTGTGTTTTTTGGTGCATTAATTGCTTTGCCAGCTTGGCCCCTACAGTAAAGAGGAGAATTTATGTGCATTCCAAACAAATGAGTAGTCCGTAAGTGGTACCCAATATGCATACACACACGCAGACACACACACACTCAGACCAAACAAAAATACTGCAATTATATGCATATTACAATATGTGGTGAAAAAAATAAGCAGTTTGGCAGGTTGACAAAACATATTCAGTGTAATTACTTAAAGCCACAGCACACGTTGCGAATTTTAAATGTCAATAAATTTACATCTACATTTGACGATCTCAGATGTACTCCTGTTCATTTTGTTTAAATTTAAACGTGTTATTCAGCTTTAGACCTCATTCTTTGACTTAATATTTTTTTGTATATTTTTATTTTTAGTCTAAATGATAATTTTTTTAAGTATTTTGTAGTCTCAAAGTGTCAGATTGGATTGTCTACACCTTTCCTAACAGGCACTTTTTTGGATTTCACCTTCATTTTAACCATTTATTAGTCTTACTTCAGAGCATCCTTGAGAAACAAAACAGTCTGGGTTATCTGAAAATCGCTGGTTAAAAATCTCGTCCATCTTTGCCCTTATTGAGGTGGAATAAGCTCAGACAAAAAAAAATGTGGAACAATAACAATGAAAACAATTTTGACAGAAATGTTGACAGAAATGAATAGCGAATATATGTGGTATTAGTTACTTTTATGTCTTCTTTTAATGTTTTGTATTTGAAGGCCTAACTTTAGCTATTTATGTCACGCATTTAATTGCCCGCTTAGTTTCAATAACAAATTATATTGATCAAGCTTCTAGATATCCACTTTTAAGTCTCAGTAGTGACTTAAAACTTCAGAGTTTTCGCTACTGAAACAGCTTTGGCGAGGTCTGAGGTGGAGGACGCGAAATGACCCATCATGTCTTTCAGACGTGTCTGTTGTTAAGCTCTCTTGTTGCTAGAGAGTTCCTGAAGAAACAGGTCTAGGTCAGAAAATCACAGCAGTCATCAACCACGTACATAGCAATTTTCATTCAGATAGCACCCTAATATTTCAAATAAATCATTTTCTGCAGGGAAATAGACTGAAATTGAGAGAGTTTGGTGCCATTTGAGGTCTGAAAGCTTCCACTGGAGTATCAGAAAACAGATGCATGACAGCACTGTGGTTTCTTATTGTGTAGTTGAAGTGAAATGCTGATCTGCAGTCACAGTGAAGGGAGCGAAATTACCTGTAGCCTGTACTAAAACGGGTTATGAGTTTCATTCATGCAGGAAACACTCAATGCAAATGTGCATTGATGGACAAGTGCTTTGAAAAAGGTCATAGCTCAGAATTTAACAAGACAACAGAGGCCCATTTTGAGTTTACATCAACTGGAGAACAGAGGCTGGTTCTCTGCGCCAATGTCTTAAGAAAAGGCCACTAGTTGAGACAACAAAACCTCAGAAAAGAGGTTTTGTGTGGCCAGTGATGTACGGCAGCCCAGGATTTGGTCAGTTGCATTCTTTGTGCTGGGTGCTTTGGGTACATCATGAAGGCGCTCTCCCCACTGGCCAGTTAAAACCTCAGTTGGCAGATGATTATCCTGCTGACAGAGCCCTGTACACCCTGAGCCCGTACTGTCGTACAGCTGATGATACCCAAGACCATCTCTGTCACCAGCCATGTGAAGAATCCTGCTCAGTCACTGCAGGCTGACACTCCTGGTAGGACCACATTACTGTTCTAACGTCAGGTCAGAGCTAACCTTTTTAGTGGAGCTGCTACGAGAACTTAATTCAATTTCCTTAATAACTGAGTCCCACCAGTAGTTTATAAACAGTACCTAAGGCTTGTTGCATTTTTGTTGTCTGGACATCAGTGAAAACGGATCCACTCTATGGTCTTTTATGTCATTAAAATAAATGAATAGATAAACAAACTCACAGTGTGTGATTGACAGTGATATAGTCGAACTGAAGGTGACAATCTGGACAACAGTGTGCACGATCAGGCCACATGCAAGTTTGGGCTGGGCAATGAAAAGTTTCCTTTTCTATTTTCTAAAAAGGTATTTGATTGTTGGTAAATTATTAAATGTTGCATCTGCCAGACAAAGTGGATGGAGATGTTTTTGCCCGCGTACGTTTGAAATTTTTATGTCACCAACATAACACCAGCACAGATTTGAATGACATTTGAGTCAGTTTGGGTGTGAGCCAAACTGATCCAAATCAGTCTTCAAACCTGGAAGTAACTCAAAATGTAATGAACAGGTTTTCATGAAATATTGTGTGAGAGTAGGATTTTACCCAAGAAACAAATGTTACCATTTCTGTAGCGTGTTTAAAACGTGCAGGGAATTTTGCACATATTTTCCACGTCTATTGCCAATATCAGCTCAAAAAATGTTCCGCGAAAAATAGTGATGAAACAGTGCCATTAATGGAAAGCATGCAACGTGATATATGTTGATGCTGATACATGTTTCCCCCACCAGCAGCAGTTTTGTCACTGTTTACTGGCCCACTTGCAGCCGAATCTGGCAGCAGCCCAACCAATCTGTCCCAACCAGCCCAGAGGCACAATCATTAGCCGATCATCAGTGACCGTGGCGGGATGATAATGACAAACCACGAGGCCAAAGGCACCGGTCAGGGGTCATCGCCATCTCTGCTCATGTATTTGAAGCAACCGTTACACAACCTACCAGATCTGGGTGGTACAGTCTGTCCTGCATCCTACATTGGTTGTATGCTTGTGAGTGTATGTGTGTGTTTGTGCATGGACTAATTTGATCCTTTCAATGGCTAAATGGCAGGAGCACAGAGTCCCAGTCATGCAGCGTAGCAGCTCATACGGAGTCTCTGACCCATTTGATCTTTTGTTCAGCGGGATTATCCGAACATGGGTGCTTGTGTCCTGTTTTGTGTCGTTTCACTGCAGGATCAGAGATGCTAATAGCCACATAACGTGTTGGAAGTAAATGCCGTATTACCGCAGCACAGTGTGCACATTGGATAAATGTTGTCCCCAGCATTATTAGCCCGTGTGGCCCCGTCGCTCTACAGTGAGATCAGAGCAGAAACATCAGAGGAGTTATTGGAATTGAAATCAATGTTTGCTCATCCAAAACATGACCCTTTACACAATGGCGGGACTTGTGTACAGTGCATACCATGCATGCCTGCAGGAGAGGTACCCTATCAGTCACTCCAGCTGTTTTGATGTGTGGTACAGAGGCCTCCCTGTGCCCCTGCACGGACCCGGTATGTACAGCCTTTTGAGCTAGCCGACTGTGGGAAAGGCGGGCACCTCCCCACTGCCTTGCTCCTCCCTGGTCACTCCAGCCACCTAATGAGTATTGGCGTTTGTGATCTCTCCATTGCAGCATGAAATACCTCTCTCTGACAGCTCAGCTTGTCGTCCTCCAGAAAGCTTGATATCACATTGGATAATTTACCAACCTAGTATCAGACAGATCTGTTTGAATGACATTATGTTGCTGCTTTTCAACATGTTGATGTTTCACATGTTGTCCTTTGGCTGTTATTTCCACCACAGATGGACCTTGGAGAGCCACATGGAACACCTTCATCATTTTAATTTATGCAATTTATAAGTCTTAATTCTAGTTCCATTAAAATTTGAAACAGGTTAAAACGAATAATGTGAGCTGATGCTACATTACATTGACGTAATGTAAGACTGTAAGACTGCTCACACATGTTCATTTGAAATCTAGCCTGACAAACAACCAAATGCACTAAATCAAACAGTAAATTTAACTGGATTATAACCATTTCTGTGGCATAATCATCTTAACCAGATTGTCACTGTCAGCTTCTGAGCTGTGAGGTGGCAATAGCATGTCAGTTAACGGTGTGGTCAGCCACAACACTAAAACCACTTGCCTAATATTGTATTGGTCCCTCTGATGAAAACAGAAAAAGCCCTGAGCTGTCAGGACTTGGACACACCTGCTTACCTGCCTGGTACCTGCCTCTGGGACAATGGCAGTGGATCCTTTGGGTCTTGTATAGTGGGGGTTGGGGCCTCTGTTCTATCCCTGGTTGTGTTGCATTCAGTGAATGAGCAATTGGATTCCAATGTGAGGAGTTTAGAGGCCAAGAAAGCATTGACTTGTCATGTTCCCCAAACCATTTCTTGATGGTACAGGACTGGTGGTCTGGAGGGAGACATTATTCTGCAAGTATAACTGCTGATCTAAAGATTAACTAATTGCAATCACTAATCGTGTTTTACAATTGAAGATGCAGCTCTGAGAATCGGGTCAAATGCACTACGAACTGGGCGAACCCTTATGCTACTAATCGGTTCACAGCTGCAGCTGGCTGGCATGGAAAGATCCTCACTCTCTGCTGCACCATGCTGCAACTCACATTAGTGCATTGTTGCCACGGAGCTAAGGCCAAAACCTCTCCACAGCTGCCCTTGTCCATTAATCTAGATTCAAATCAAATCCTCATATGAAAAGGAGATTTACACCCCTTGAAACTTGTAAAAAGATTGCATGCAGTCACTCCTGATTCTTTCCATCTCCGAAATTCTCTTTTCGGAGGTCGTGAAACCCTTCATTTCACCGCAAGCAGATGGGCCACTCTATGCAACTTTTCACATTAGGCTTTTCACACGTCGCCTATTTAGGGGGAGCGGATGAGTCAAGCTAAGCGCCCTGGTAAAAGACTCGAATCAGTTTCTCCTGGAAGTCCCATCCAGTGACTAATGATTCCGCGGCACCCACTCATTTGTTCCCACCAACAGGCTTGTACAGCAGTAAGCCTGGAAGCCATCCAGGAACACAAACATGGATGTCCTGAAAGATCCGTCCGTGCATGTATATGCTATTAAAAGACAGGAAATAGGACAGGAAATGGAAGCTGCATGATCTTTTTTTTTTTTTATTTTATTTTTTTTATAAACCTTATAGGAGAGAGGAAAGGTTTTTCTCTTAAGAAAAAAGTTTCACTTGATATATCTTGTAAGATTTGATTTTTGCACGATCAGCAAGTAGGTAATTCAGACCTCACTCTGCGGTACCTTGTGTTTATTTCTGCACAAAGCTGGCCAGCTAAGCTATCATTATTGCCAGTTAAAGGGATATCTTGATTCCATCGTTCGAGTTCATCGATCCATTATGTTCCTCCTCGGTGTTCAACCTGACAGTGCTTTTTTTTCTTTTCCTGATCAGGAATTATACAGGACTATCTTACCGCCTGAAGAACACAACCACAGGCAGATTCCTCAGGCTTTTTTATACAATAATATCAACATTTCTTCATGCACATTCCTCTGGATTGGCAGACTTCTCGACTACGTGTGGGAAAGCTGAACTTCGCAAACTTTTGTAGACCATGTTGCCTCTATTGTGACTCTTAGTGAAAGTTTGTGCTTGATTCCAAACTGAAATTCCGCATCTCCCACTAGCTCTTGCACCACATAAATGAGCTCAAATCCTGAAATGGGTTGTAATGTGAAAATCATTACTTGGACTTATAGAAATGACTACATTTGTTTGCTTTTGTAGCTTCTCTAATGCTGCTTTATCGAATGTAGCTGCTGAACATTTCCTGCCACTTCTAAAGGGGTATTCAATCTCCATTTTTTTTTTTGCAAGAAAGTCAGTCTTCTGGGTTTTTTTTTTATTTGTTTGTATTGTTCGGCTTCATGGCCAGCTGTTTCTGGTTGTCCATGGTGTTTCCCATTGGTCCACTAGTGTTTGACAGCCACAGCAGATGATGAGTCAGTGTGACCTATTGCTGAGCATGAACACTGTCTGAGGAGAGATCTCATTGTTCTCAGCGTCATCCGGTAATGGTTTTGGCTTAGAAAAAAAAGATGGGAAACATATGCTGTTTCCATGGCGTCCTTTCATAATTGTACTAGAATGAGGTCAGCTGTTTTCAGTTTTATGTTAATTTGTCTACTTCATTTAAGTTGCAAACACTTAACAAGATAATAAAGCTCATCATCGAATAAATGGAGACTGTCACAGATATTCATTATCAGTGATAAATGGGCTGGATTTATGCATATTGTTCTTTTGTCCAATTTGTCTCTTATTCACCCATTTACTCACACCGATGGCTGCAAATTATACAAAGGTGAGGTGGTCGAGGACACTTCAACATGTGTACAGGAAGAGACAAAGCCAGTGAGAATGTCAGGGCCAACCCTGTGATTAATGGTTGGCTGACTCTGTTTTCGTGGTGTAAACAAGTTGTTTATTGTCAGGCCTATCAACTTATTTGAACTTTTTAAACAATAAACACTTGCTATTGAAGAATGTTTATGTACTTTCTTTTGAGCCTGTTTACTCCTTTTGTCATATTCTGACAGCTGTAGTGACTAATCAGCTTTGTTGATTGTGAAGAGTTTAGACAAAACATGTGTTTATAGGTTTAGATTTTTTAATTTAATCACTTTTTTTGTGGGGAATATTTAACAGTGCTATTAACAATTGGTAAAATCAGTTTGTAAGTGCTGAATCTAACTGGGTCCTCAAAACGTTACTCTTTGGGTTGGCTACCAACGGGCTAGCCCACGCTAGTTTCTGAAGACCCAGGAAATCCTTATTTTTGCTTTTTATGCCTCCAAACCTGCGGCAGCCAGGGCCGGAGACATTATGTTTTTGGGTTTTCCGTCCGTCCGATATACCTACTACGTATGTGTGCTTGTGAAGGGTTTTTTTTTTTGCACAAATGCCCACTCTGACTCAAGGATGAACTGATCCACTCTTGGAGGTGAATGGTCAAAGCCAATGCGACCTCATGTGGGCCGCACTTGTGAACTAAAAAAACCCCCAAAAAACCCAACTCAGATCAAAGCCACTGATAATTGGCTTTCTATTCTTTTAAAAGAATCATGTGACACTCCTAACTTTTAGTACAGTTACTACCATTAACATTTGTAACTGTTTCCTATTTCCTTATTTACTTTGTTTATTTCATACAGCAGTTTGACACTCTGCACATAACTATCTCTGTAATCCATCTTTTATTACAAAACATGCAACTAAACCTTTGGGGAAAAAAAAAACTAACTAAAAAAACAATCACACTACCACAAAAGCCCTATTTCATGACTCACCACTGTACTTTGTATGTCGTGTGGAGGAATATAACCACTAGCTGATAATGTGACAACATTCAGTTATGTTACATATTATAGCTGTTTTATTCCCACAATCTTTGGGGACTCGTCAAGAGATAAATTAAAGAATAAGTCATCTTTATTGAGGCAACAGCCTGATTTATGCTTGCCTAAAACCCAAACACACCGTGATAAATAACAAAGTGACATGCGTGCGTGGCTGCGATGTCAGTGTATTGACAGTATGGTCTGCTTCTGTGGTAGGTGGCTGCCCGAGCTGGAGTTTACGACATCCTCAACCAGCTCGGCTTCTCCGAGTTTGACAACCCGAGGGACACGCCGCTGGCCCGGCTGCGCTACCGCTGGCAGCAGCACAACGTTCGCTCGCTTCCTTTCCGAGGGGAGTTCATCTGAGAGAGGATCACTGTGAACGCACCGAGACACAACTGTGTTTGTTTAGAATGAAAGACATTTACATTAACATTATTATGCTTTCTCTAGTTGTATTATCTGTGTTATCACTCCTCACTTTGCTAGTTTGCATCACTCGATCTTAACATGAGCAGAATTTTGCTCCCATAAAGTAGGATGATATTTGTTCCTTCAGCTTTGGTATCAATACTGGGACCTACAGCATCATTTTAATGTACTTATATTTATGTTATCTCTTTTTTAAGCAAAGGTTTAATAAATAACCCTTTTTTTTTGAATGATTTTTCACTTTTAAAGACAACCTTTAAATATAATCTGAGAACTACATGAGATTTAAATATTGTTTTGGAGGAAAAGAGCAAATTCCACTTTGTTGTCAGCCGACAATTTTGGTTGCATGTCACAACTGTTTCCTGTCGCGTGACCTGATATTTTTCCTGAGCAATGTCCTCTTCTTCGCAGCACAGCTGTTATCGGTGGCTTTGCATTTGTTTGACTGTTGGTATTTAAATGTTAATATGTCCTTGAGTTCTCTAAAGCTGTTTGAGTTTCTATTTTTGCTACAGTACAATGGCAGTAACATATTGGGCCTGTTTCTTTTTTACATTTACACACATGTCATGATCTAGGTACAGCATGTCAGGATTTACAATGCTAATTTCAAAGCTGCAAATGTGTCTTTTTATGTGCAAATTGTACTTTCTCTGTGGGATTTCTTTAAGCTGTCATGATATTGTAACATTGCTTTCTTAATATGATGTGAAGAATCCAAAATATAAATATATTTCACACAATTTTTCCTATGTTCTAATGGTGACACTGTAACGCGGCCACGGATTTTGTTTTGAGCTGTTTTACTGTAAGCTATCGGAGGCTAATGTAGCCTTGATTTCCTAGAGATGTGAAGCGACCATTTCTCTGAAACCTGTACTACCTTTTATATAACATTCCTGTTATGTACGTTTGCAAGACCTGCGACCGGACTTTTATGTACAAAGTTCTGTCAGCTTGGCCCTCGCAGACTTCATGCCACTATTATCTGT
>KV751339.1:2099340-2109501 GCA_001698575.1 Mola mola
CCCATAAATTGTTCTATTCATGAATGTATGCAAGGGTGTTCTGCACAATGCTGGTCCCAGTCCAGTGTTCCAGGATCCTCCGGCGTTCCAGAACTTTGCTGGCGCAAAGGGGAAGTCACTAAATTAAGCGCTCCATCAGTGGAACCCGACGTTTCAGCCAATAATGTGACTTAATTCCGCTCAGTCTAATCTTTGTTCGCTAGAGCAGGGTTACCTAATGTGTGTGGGTTCAAACCCACGTGCTCACTGACACTCACACGCACACACAGGTATGCCAGTGAATGTCAGCACAAAAAGAATCACATCACTAAATGCTAAATTCATTTAAAGTACATTTCAAGCGGTTGCAAAAAGAAGGGAAAAAAAGAACATGCAAGAACCACCCAGCCTCACTCTCAGCCGGTTCACAATGTGTTCAATCTCTAGTTTAAAGTCTTGGAGAACAGCAGTTGTCATTAAAAAAAAAAAAAGAATTAGGCCCCATTCGAAATAAAATAGAAGTTAAAGTGGGGCTGTCTGTGGGGCGTGGCCACATTTTGATTGAAAGTTTTATGTGCAGTGACAGATGTACACAGTCAGTGACATACGCGAGTTGATGCTTAGCTGGAAATCAGCTTTCATATTGAACAGCTGAAGAGCCAAAAAGGGTTTCCCATTCGCTGTGTACGTAGAACTAATGCTAATGCTAATGCTTAGAACTGCAAACAGAGTCATGACTCATGTCTCACATTTGGTGTGTTGATTGGCGTGTCTGCACGTGTCAGTCAGAACCGCCCTTTGGGCCTCCCCCTTCCGAAACCAACCAAACAACCAACCAACATGGTGGTGCCCTTAAAACAGATGGTTCAGAAACCATTGTCATGTAGGGTTTTAACCTGATCTTAACTCAAAGATTTCTGTGCTAATTATGACAAAGTTTCTAACAAGATAATCAAGATGAATTCGTCACATTTTAAATCTAAAAGGTCAAAGTTCATGTTCATTAGGGATAGAGATTTCAAGCACAAATGCTATTTGCTCTTCATGGGGATTTCGATGAATATGTTTTGAATATTCACTCCCCCAAACCCTGTCACAGAGGGTATAATGAACGGACACAGACAGAAATGGGTTAGTTCCAAAACAGGAATTAGGCTGGCATACAATTATGGACTCTTGAGTCTTAACAACAGCAAAAAAAAAAATATCCATATGCAGACACAGCTGACTGGGGAAAATTAAAGCCTTATCCCTCGATTCACTCAAAATCACATGACGGAATCGCACATTACATCACGGCAAAATGTGCGCTGTGTGCTGACATCAACGACTTTTACCAAACTCACAACACAAATTCTACCACTCAGTTGTCCACGATTCTGTGGTCAGAGGCAGATTTTCAACACTCGTCAAACGGGCGCGCGGCCCAGCTGCATTATCATCATACAGCCTCAGTGCTGGCTGTTAGCTGAGCCGAGGGGGGGAGGATGGAGGAGGAGAGAAACTGGCGCGTCAAACACGTCAAACACAGCTCACTCATTGATTGTTATACCGCGCAACTGGTGAGGGTGTTTTGCCATGTTTGTACTGCACCCTCCCTTGCACAAAATACATTTGTGGCAGGCATTGCAAGAGACTCGACATCTCTTAAACAAAATGAAGCCACTGCGACGTTCAGTCAGGAACCAATTGGTGGAGAATGATTCTAAAGGAATTGAAACTGTGGAACCGGGTTTCCATACCCATCCCTAGTTGTTGTGGATTTGTGATATGCTGCACCTCATTTTGATTTATTTTGTTGAACGACTTCCACACAGAACTTTTTGACGGCTGTCGTAGTCTTCGCGTGTTTCTGCTATTAGGATGAAGCGGCTCTCGGAGCCTCTGACAAATGCTATACTGACCTTCAGTGGGAACACTGTGCTACGCACATTTTACCAGAAGTGACATGACATCACCAGTTGCCGTGTTATTTACAGGTGCTGCAGAAATAATATATTTTCAGACACACCAATAATTGGGCTAACTTTTTGAATTTTTTTGAATATTCGAAAATCACGACCCATCCCTAAACGTGACATCATAATGCTCTACAAAACCAATGCCAGAATTTAGAGCAGAAGAGGAGATCATTGTGTAGATCCTCTGTAATTTGTTAGGCATTTGTGTTTAAGCGGTTGGTGCTTCTATGCAGCATTGTCCATATTTATAGCATTGAAGACCACCAAAGGCTCTTTGGTTTGGCTGATGTGGAGCTCCAGGTGATTTACATACCCTGGGAAGAAGTTCTCGTACAGAAATTGCATGTAAATGGATGTTGGAAAACAATGGAAAATGCATTTTGATTGGCACGTGAAGGCATACAACCGCACAGCGGTACATCTAGTTATAGTGTACTGCTATACTACCATTAGTCCAGCTGCCTGTTTTTCTCTACTTATACAATTATGACCAGTACAATGTGTTTCATTGGCTACCACTACATCCATGTATTTTCATACTTTTGATACTGCTATTATTACACCTGTCACTGCTTCGGCTATTGCGCCTACATTTTGCTACTTCAATTGCTATTTTCACTTCTACAACCGTATGGTTACTTGGACTTGTAGAATTTGCACGAAAAACAATTTAAGCCCCATAATCTTCTACTGCTTTTAAAGCTTTCAGTTATTGGCTAGATTGTAATGTTATTTCCTCTTATTTCCTCAGTTCCGATGCAGATAAATGGCGTGAATGTGAGTCCAATTTTCTCTTCATAATCTTGGTCTCGATCAACAACCACGATTGCCCTTTGCGGCCCTGCACAGTGAGACGTGAAAGCTGATAAAAACGGAATCAGGTGGTAATCCCCTGCTCCCACAAGCTGTCTCATGCCATTATTTCAAACCCACAGCTGCAGTGGCACAACAATTTGCTCCCCAGCTCAGGGATCTTCCTGGTTTTACCACACAAGCTTTTAGGGAGCATCACTGTCACTTACAATTATCGAGTCAGAATTGTCATTTCCTCCTCCGATGGGCGTTAGATTTGCTGTGGATTTTGGGATTAAAATTCACACCTTAAACCAAGTAACCTTATCGAAATTATAGTGTGTGCCTTGATCCCAGGGGTTTACTGTGGATTATCTCCTTGCTCTTTTCCTCCCTTGTTTGTGGATCGACATGAGAGCGTCTACGGCCAAGATTACTTTTGTTTTATCCATCTGCATATATATCCATATATATATATGGATATTAAAAAAAAAGAGATCATATTTAAAAATTTAGACTGAAACGACAGCATCATTAATTTTTTCTTTTTTTTTTTTTTTTATACCTACCTTCTAAAATAATTCTGTTTTTCATGAACAACACCATCCAGCAAAATGACAACATTTTAAATGTGATGAAAACATTTTAAACGTGGTTAAAAAAATTGCTATTTTATTAACAATAAATATGCCTGCTATAAAGTGGAAATCCAATTCTAGTAGAAATATTTTACCTCACAGGCCGGATATAATTGTACCAGCTATGTGTAGTTCATTTACAATACCAATGTGTCTGTAGTCAGTTAAATTTAAGTTTCTTTCTTTCTTTTCATCTTGTTATGCTTTTGGTCTGTAATGTAAGTCTCTTTTAAACTTCCAGCAGTGAAGTGGTTTCACCTGCTTGTTTGCTCCTTGCCTCGGTGTTGGTGCTGCCCTGCAGGTGACACACTCCAAGTGCTAGTTTGCCGGCCAGAAGCAAACTCTGTCTGAAATTATAAGGCAAATATGCACCTTCGAAGTTGCTCTTACCAACTTGTGGAATTTTGTGCACTGATGAGTTTAAGGTTCAGCTACTCTACTTGCCTTTTGTAAGGTTTCATTGACGCTGCTGGGAGCCCCATTACCTTGACTTCAGAGCATTTTAAAAACTCAGACACGCAATAAGTTGCACCCTCCACTGGGCAGAGCACTCATCATTCCAGTCATATGCATACACAAATCGCAAGGAAACCCCGATGACAAGCACATGGATTTACCTCTCTTAAATGAGAAACACCTTTCTTTCTAGAATGTGCTATATGCATGTGCAAATTAGTAAGTGGTAATTCCCAGTTCATTTCTCAGTATTGATATTCATAATACACTCAGTTCAGTGTGCTGAAAATGTGCAAAAAGAAAAATGAGATTTTGGCTTTGACATTTGTCCTCTCTGACTGTGAGGAAATTAAAGCCAATGTCCCAGGCTGTTTGTAATTTCCTCAGGACATGAGGTCACATGTCTCATTGTTTAAAATCTCTGCCTTCTAGTCATTACTTTAATGACCTACTAAACAGGGTCTTCCAATTGAGCAGCATTCGATGTTCAAATAGGAGTCTCTGAGGTGCTTTTAGCCCAAACAGCAGTGCTTAAATGCCAGTGTAATGCAGATATAAGGTTTAGCATTCTCGCCATCTTATTGTAGCGCACTGGCATGTGCACGTTTGCAAATTAAAACCAAGCATAAAGTACAGCTCAGGCGGATGAGAGGCTGAAAACACAGCAACAGGAAGCTGCACAGACACTACCCAGGGCTGAAAATAACCTCTGTGCAATTTTATTGGGAGAAAAGTTCTGTTTTAATTATAATGTTACATATATTTAAAAAAAATGCTATTGTTTAATACCTCCATCATGAAGGTTTTTTGGTTTGTCAACAGGATTATTGGAAAGAGGAAGAAACGCATTAAATGTTGTTAAATGTTACGTATGAATGTAGTTTGTGGAGCTCGACATCAGAAAAGCAAGAAAACAAATTACATTTTGAAGAGTAGAACAAAATAATATTTGCTGATTTTCCTGCATAAATAAATAAATTCTAGTGATACCTTTTGTCCACGGCTTAACCCCATTTTTTGAACTCTAACTGAGCTCAAAGGCAGTGCCGTTAACGACAAAAAAGTGCATTTAAATATTAGGTTATCGGTGCTGTTACATTATTGCCACTGTTAGGTTTTAAATTGTTAATGTAATGTAAAATTCAGTAGCCCGACTTCATTAATAGTCGTTTGTTTGTGGCAGAATGTTGGAAATCCAATAACTCTGTGTCCCCTCCTCACCCCTGACAGCAAACCTACACCCCCGCTTGGCCCAGACTTTACCACACAGTGTGCATATATTTACATGTGGTCTGCCTGCACGGGCCCTTCCAGATGCTGGTACCCTTTCCCCTCGCAGACCTGGCTTCACTTTCCACCCTCACGCTGAAATAAGAGGCCACAGAGGAAGTATTCCAACTTGTCTTCCTTGGCATTTCCTGGTCAGGGCCTGGACAGATTCTTTCGCTCCACTTTGCCCTCAATGCCACATGTCCACCTTTCAGCTCGCAGCGTTTATGTCGCTCGTCCCCAGAGCTCTTTTTCTTTTTTTTTTTTTTTTTTAGCTGCAATGTTCTCTTTTGCCGCACTGTATTTAGATTTGTTTTTTTGCAGCTGTAAATACACACATTGTTGCCAAAATCACGTTGGTGCGTGCTCTTCATGCGCATAATGATAGGCCTCAGGGATTTCTTTCTTTCTTAGTGAGGAGTCGGGATACGAGAAACATCACCCGCGCCACAGTGTTCAGAGAGCACAGGCTCTTCTTATTAAACTTAATAGAAACAAGATGCCACCTCATGGAGGATACCACATGGCTTTTTTCTTTTCGGACACAATGAATTATGTGTTTGTCTTCAATTATCAATTACAACTTGTTACTTACAGTATATGCTAATAGAGTGCAAACTCTGGATCCACCTCAGTTGACAGAGCATTTATGTTTTATTTGGTCTTAATCGAGCACAGCTCATGGCACAATGTGACAGGAAACATGAGGAGACAATGTTCCCTGGATGGAATTTAACTAATTTTGTCGCAGCGTCAAACTTTCAGTCCACCCATAAGCCTTAGACCTACATATTTAGTACCTCAGTTTGTCTTTTGTCGCTCAGTTTTTACCAGGGTTCCCTTAAAGTAATCTCGGTGGTTATTTTTTAACATCACGTTGGTTCAAGTAATTAATAGAAAAAAAATAGTTTCACCTAAAGCAACTGAATAATGTTACATGAAGCATAATGGTGTGATATTTCTTTGCCGTAAAAGGGCCGAATTTACTACAAAACAGGGGAAATGTGTGGAGATGTGATGTGGTGTACTCTTACCTGGGACTGTCCTCCACCGACCAAAGTGCAACACGGTTTATTCAGCAAGATGACAGACAAGCTAGATGATGTTCTGTTGATGATGTTCAGTCTGAATCCAAGCCACAAATCAAATGGACCAGACATTCCCTTATCAGCAAATGTGTTCACAGACAGAAGCAATAGGGAATAAATGCCAGTTAAGGTCATTTTAAAAGTAAATGGCTGTGACATTTAAGTTTGTCCTCTACTCAGACAAACAACACTGATTAATTATGTCACTGTTGTAGTAGCTGTAATAATTCCATTGAGTGGCTTCTAAGGACAACAAATAACATGTGAGCTTTGTGAATTTCTCGACAACTCTCTGCATTTAAATATAAAGGAAAACAGTGTTACTCCTCTGTTAAATAAATGCACATTGATGTGATCCCATTAATGATTTACCTGGGGTCACACTGAATATGCACCAAAGAGGCGTGATCATTACTATACGGACGTCACGTTTGTGCCCTTGAATCTGTCTGTCAGCCAAGACGCTCAGATTCTAAAATACAGGAAGAAATTTAGGGGAGAGTGGCCTGATCCGTGTGGTGTCAGTACGATTATTTAACTGCTCCTGATGGAGTCTGAGGTTCCCCAATCTCGAACGAACCCTGACCCTTCGACAGAATACCCACATTAGCCAATGAAGGCGAGCAGACCATTGTGATATTGTTACTGCGAACGGCAGCGTGTGGTCTCTTGGTCTGGCTGAATCCTTTACTGCGTGCATTCGGAAGATTATTATGTTAAAATTGAAATTGTCCGTGTGTCTGTGGGGTCCCACATCTCCATCCAGATGAGCGTTTTAACTCCGCTGTCAGATGTCAGTCCACATAAAATGACACATTATAGTTCATTTACTCACGTACAATCAGTACATCACCGATGCCTGACGACCTCATCATTGATAAGACCCAGTTAGAAAGAGAGTGCGGTTGCTTGCGTCATTGTTTCATTGCAGATTGAAACAGAGTCAGTCCGAATGTCTGTGTTTTGGGGATCCGAAGACGCCTGAGTAGTGTGGACAGTAGCCATAGACAGAGCCATGTTAAGATGAAAACATGGTGGTTTCATGGTGGTTTCATGGTGGGTGTAGTCTGAGAGTCAACCTCTCGGGAACGCACTCATCAGGATCACACATTCACACCTGGAAGCTGCTCATTACAACCACAGTTTGATCTGCTGGCCGCCCAGAAGCTCCGCTGCTGCTTATTCCTGTTTCCCATACTGGTTTTATCCTGCCAGTGCAAGGTATCGAACCCGCAACCCTGCTTTCACGCACCAAAGCACATTGTCATGGCATCTGAACGGCTTGTTGCAGTGTTGCATTTCTGGCGAAACTCCTATGAATTGTGTTGTACTTTGACACTGACGGCGAAACATATCAAATATCAAAATAGTTTTGGAGCAGCTCCTGTTTATCCCAAATCAACGCCAAATGTCAGATTCTGCTCACTGTCCCAGACTGGGCTTTTTTCGCTGGCAATTGATAGGTCAGTCAGGAAAAAATACACCTCAGAGGAGACAGACATGACATTTGTTTTCCGAATCCATATTGCAGTCAGCCCTGCTAAAAGAAAGTTGATTTAAAGGGAAATGGGGGCAGCGTTCTAACCCTCATGTGCACAACCTCATTTTACCTTAGACTGAAAGCAGCACGACTGTGGCATGATTGTGTGTGAGGATAAGTCGGCGCGAGTGCCCGGGGGTAAGGTTTGAAGGAAGTGTCGTGCATAGCTAATTCACCTCTTCCGTTCCCCTCTCTGACTACAAGAGTTAAAGAAGAAGAAGAACATTAAGTTCAAGATACAGATGAACAGTAAGTAGAGCACATAGTAAACTTATTTTTACCTTTATATCGGTCTCTATTTGGTGGCTCGTCTAATCCTGTCCTTCACTCTTTGGGAGGTAAAGACATTCTACTGTATGTTCGACATGCATAAAAAACGGTTCTTCAGATTTGACCCCAGTACTTTTACAACCTGTTTTTTGGTTAAAGAAAATGAATGCGACAATACCATTGATTGTTTAAAGTCAACAGTTAATGACATGAATTTTAAAAACACAGCACAGGCCTTTATCGGTTTGATCACGACGTTGGAGGGTGTACTTGTATTCAACAAGTTTTCACGAACCGTGATGTAGCCGCTCGTCTTATTCATGGTGGCACTCAATAAATCATGGCGGAGGGCTTAGAGGGCCCTGAATTACGTCTACCTGCGTCATTCCCTCCTTTTAGCCCTTCCTTAAATCTTCCAATTGATCAGCCACACTATAATTAAGGGCTTCAGTGGAATTGGGTGGACTAATTTCAAGCTGTGTTTTTCCAGGCAGGTCTGATCCGGACTGATAATGGGGAGTTTTTCATCGAGCCCCTCGAGTGGGGCCAACAGAACGTGGAAGTGAAGGGGCGAGTCCACGTGGTGTACCGCAGGTCGGCCATCAAGCGGGAGACGAGCCAGCGGAAGGAGGACCTCCACAATGAAGGTAGGGAGTGATGATGATGATGTCATTGGAAACATAAAGCCACTGTGTGCGGTCGTGTTTGTCCTCTGGCTGCATGAGAGTATGTCTGCGTGCACGTTTTACATGTGTGTAAGTCGCTTGAACATTCTTCATCAGATACATCACATTAGAGCAGAGCCCCATCATGCACTGTTCACATTTGAGCTGATTCTAGTACCAGAAACAGACGTGGAATTTGGCACCATTGCCCAGCGCTATCTTTTCTGGCAAGTTTCTCTCTATTTGATCACAAAAACAGATTTCAGTCAGCAAATGTGGCTGCTTGCATCCATAAATTTTGCTAAGTAGGATTTTAAAAGTTTTTTTACTGCAGGACACAGAATGCGATGGGTCACCAATTATATTGTAACAGTAGCATTTCCGCTACGTTGTTGGTGTCTCTACAGACTCATATTGTAATATTATAATATGTTATTCATGTACTATTGGTTTCATATGGTGGTTTCAGGCATACAAAATCCACTCGCTGAAGTTTTGCCTGGTAATAATGTTGTTAACAGTTAGTTCCTCGGCAGCTGCTTTAAGGTTGTATTTTAAGGCCTTATTTTTCCTGCTCACTGCTGACACGCGTCACGTAACGTAAGAAAGTCTCATTGCAAGTATCCAGGTAAGTTTCATTGCAGTCCATCAAGTAATGTGTAATCTTGCTAACCAACAAACAACACAACCTTTAAAGGTGCAATATGTCAAATATTAACTATGTTAAATCCTAAAAACAACCTTAGTATATCATCAGACATTAAGGAATCATGCTGTGTTAAAATACTAGCTCTTTCGAAAGTAACACACGAGCCAATATTTCCTCCTCCACAGGTCTGTTTTTGTTGATAACTGACGGAACATTGCAAGCGGAAAAATCATCAGCTCACGTTGTAGGACTCGTCACTTGACATTTTCCGACGAGGGGTGGGGCGAAGGTGTTTTGAATTTGAACTGCAGTACCTATCTTAAACACTGGGTGTCAGAGTTACATATTGTTCCTTTAAACGGAGGTAAAAATAAAACTAGTGAAAATCCAGAAACAAAACTCTTATAGTTATTGCTCCATGCAGCTGTTTACAGCTTGAACATAAGATGTCAAACTGCAGAAATCATGTTAACAAAATAAGAAATTTCCCTAAATTTGCCTAAAAGTAGCACAATATTAGATTTAAACTCGGAACTATGTTAATCAAATAGAATAAGTAAACAAGATTACATAACAAGGCTTGTACGTCACACAGTACTTTATGGGATCAGGCGCTATGAATTTTTAACTATTAATCTGCCCCAATTTAAGCATAGGCCTTATTTAAAACAAAATCCTTTTACAGGATGTTCATCCCTAGCTGCAATAAATGGAAAATAGCGTCTCTACAGGGATTGCGTTTTAACTCTGCTGCACCACGTATCACTGTGAATTTATTGGGCTTAACAACAGAGGCAGCGCTCGCTAAACCAGCTGGTAAAGTAAGGACGGCTGGGCTCCAGAGGTAATACTGG
>KV751339.1:2109622-2162210 GCA_001698575.1 Mola mola
GATCGGGGGGGGGGGGGGCGTTAGCCGTGGGTTGTGCGTCTGAATGGGGGACGGAGGGCGCTGAACTCCATCATGAATTCCTTTTCTTCCTTGCTACAACAATAGCTTTAGCATCTGGTGGGACAATATCATCATTAACTCCGTTACTCAGAGTTTGTAGGTTTAAAACTGACGTGTGGCTCTTTTCATTTTAGTCCACAGTCCTCTCGCTCGTACATACTCCGGAGCAAATCCCTCATTAATGTTTTCCAGCCCCATTTGTTCATTTTGTTTTTCTCACCGTGCTGCTGTATTCTGTAAAGTGATGCAGCTGTCAGCTGTGTTGATGGATTTGCAGCCGACTTTTTCTGTCACAAAATACCCTCAATCACCAACTCATAGGAAGAAGTTTTTAAAGGGTTAGACTTGACTTGATGTAATGTAAATGTAGCAGTTTATTGAAATGCTCTAATCCAACGTGGTACTGCACCAATCCAGTGAATTTACAAGCTTTCACAAGTCAGCCTGCATTAAAGGAGAATTCTTTTCAAATTTTTCAAGAAATTTGAAGTTTTAAATCATCACAAAATACATCTTTTCAGTGGAATAAATCATCGGGTGTTTCACTGTAGGTATCTACTCCATTTGACCACACACTTGTAATGACGTTGTTTGTGCTATTAGTGGCAAAAAATGGATTGATATCCAACATTCCCTCATGCACCGTGGTTTTACTTTGTATAACCTTGTGAAACTTTTCGAACAAACCACACTCCACACTGGGGTTGAAAAAATATTGTATTTATGAAGTTTTAGATGCTCAAAGGTCAGGAAATAGGGCTTAGGTTGGAAAAACATCTGAATTCTTCTATGGGTCACTCTACAGTCAGTACATTTACAGTGCACAGCATCTGCAAGATGGTGGAAGAGTTTATTTAGTTGTAAATTTTGTTTACGTAGCAGATCAGTTTTTGTTAAATGTGAAGAAATTAGGCATGTAGGTTTTAAGAAACTTGATCAAAATGGAACATGTACTGTACTGTCATGATGTTTTGCATGTTTTCAGGTGCAAATTACAGACAATAGCAAAAGATTGATGTCCGTTTTTGTGCAGTCTTGTTGGTGAATTGCTTCTTAGAGGTCCTTTCTTTGTTTTTGTTTTTACCATGATAACAATTGAATTTTCCGTTTACAAAAGGCTGTTTCGTCTCATACCTCCTGCTGCAGCATGACAACAAACAACTTTTATAAAATTTAAATTTCACTGACCGATTAATACTCCCACAAGCTTCATCATGAGACATTTTAAAGTCAACGTACTGTATTTTATATCACTGAGATACGATAAGAAAAAGCATCCCATTCCCACAATCCAGAACTTGTTTACATGCTGCTCGTATTTCTTGCAGTGGCAGACTTCGGGATCGCCAGCCTCCCCGCGGCTCTGGACCTCGTCGAACACAAACTGTCCGAGTCCGAGCGCAAGAGGAGGCACGCGAAGGAAGACGACTACAACATCGAGGTGCTGTTGGCTGTGGACGACTCCGTCGTGCGCTTCCACGGCAAGGAGCATGTGCAGAATTACGTGCTCACCCTCATGAATATAGTAAGTCTGTTCTTTTTCCACAATGTTTTTATTTAAAACACAGCGTCTCAGTCTTATAATATTCCTTAAAATACAGTTTGCAAAGTAGGTGCTATAAAGATATGAAAAAAGACAAAAAAAATACATTCTAGTAAATGTTAAATACAGCTAGTATTTTCAAAATAAGAAAAAGAAATAACAAATAATAAATCATAATAATAATGATAATAATTCATTTGATCTAAATCTTATGCTCTCAAAAACATGCTGTTTCTCCTTCAGTATTTAAGTTGTCCTTTCCAATGGAATGCCTGGTAACATCTGCCTTTGAGCTCAGCTTTATCTGTGAATATTTGTTTCTAATGAAAAAAATGGTACATGTGGAGGTACATTTTTTGGCACGAAGCAGGCATCTATAAATTTTCGTTCTTTTTTTGGCTATTAGATGTGCCGTCTGTCATCAGCGTCTGCCTGACAGGAGTTATGGGGGGTTACGACCAACTATTACTGCCATTTGATTAATGCACTGAATATTGTGTTGATTTATCGACAAATCATTGAGCGGTTAAGCCAGTTCTTATTAAACGAGACCACAGCAAAACCGGTTTAGATATGGTATAGCTTTTGTTGGTATGAAAGTGTTACTGACTTTGTGATTTTTTTTGCTTTTGCTCACCTTTCATATACTTTTTCAGTCCTCCTTGTCCTCTCTGATACCAGACCGTGCCACACTTCGACGCCACTTCCTCTAGCTGTTTATGGATTATGAGAGGGGGGTAAAAAAGAATCTCTCAGGTCATTCATTACGGGTTCCACCAGCTCCTACCACCATAATCCGCTTACCGGGCCCAAATCCCCCGAGTCAGATTTTCACAGGGTGCTGGTTTCACTCTGTAACAGTTACCATTTGGACCCCGCATGGTGGTCTGATTAGCCGCACTAGACCAATTAGAAAGTTGAGTGAGGGCTGTGCAGGGCAGTCATGTAAACTAGCGCCAGAAGTCCGCCCACACTCTCAAGCTCTGCTTATGTGGAATGATGTGTTTATTTAATTACGCTATTATGCTCACATTCCGTCCTCAATGCTTTCGGTGGAGAGACATGTCTGAGTTGTAATGACCTTGGCTGATTAATCTGTAAAAAGAAATGCCCACGACGGTGCCCTGTCTGTCGCTCCTTAGCACCTAGTGCTCTCTGACGGGCACTTGGAGGAATTTCGGATCACTGGCTGCAGATTTGGAGGAAGTCCTTGTGGATAAAACTCGCTGTGAAGTCAAAAACACATTTTGTATATTTGCCAGTTTGCTGAGCATATTCAGACAAAATGTGCAACTTCCTGAATGAAAGGATCTAAAGCCTTTTGTTGCACTCGTAAGCTATAGGCTTGCTGTGTCTGAAAGAACTCTGCCCATTCAAATCCCTCTGAATCCCTGCTCCGTGGCTGTAGAATGTGTAGTACCACCTGGAGAAACTCTCCCCGAGGGACTGATTACTGGACATCCTGTCTGCGCGAAGCCAAGGTGACTGCCGAGGTGCCTGTTGCACAATGGCCGTGTTGTTAGGTTTTGTCCTCATCGATGTGATGCCGTACACAAGCCAGGGTTCACCTAGCGCCTGCAGACCACAGCTGCTAGTCTCATTTTCAGCCCGACTCTGGCCCCTCCCTCTGGCTTTGTAATTATCCCAGCGTGGGACACATCGGCCCATCCCAAAACAGGACTCGCCGAAATGTTTTGACCCGACAGGAAACTTGTCCCCAGCTTCCTTAAGTGTTTACAGAAGTCGTCATGGAACTTTTTATGTTGCTATTTTTCGACGGTGCCTTCCTTTTTCGTCAGCTTCTCTCTTTCTGGCCCAACAAAAACACACCTATATAGGTCAGTATAGACCAGTTTAGGAATTTGAGCTCCTAACAAATGCAGGAGAACTTGGGGTCGCTCATCTGTACTTTGCAGCATTTATCGACCTGACTAGGGCTTCTGGGAATGGAATATCTGCTTAAATGCCTTGGGCGTAACCCTTCGTCCCAGAACAAATTTGAATGAGGGCCAAGATTGCCTGTCTTCACTGACTGAGCTTTTGCTCTGCACAGTCATAATTTTCACTCAGACAATGCTCCTTGACCTACATTATCTAAACATTGAGCATGCACAAAAACATATACTAAAAGAGCCCGAGCTAGGAAACGTCTTGGTTTTGGGTTTGGACAACATCGGTTTATCCGTGCCCGGGTGCTAAAAAGTAATGTTGCTCTACCTCTAAGAAGCAACAGGTTAGTATTGCAACTAAAATAATCAGCTTTTAAATCTAACGGGTGATCTCTTGCTTTAAACGTTAAATTCTGCCATTAATTGAATGTTTGTGTGCTACACAATGCGCTGTAGGCTTTAAGAGCTTTTATTTCACTGCTTCAATAGAGGATAGTTATGCTGTTCCTACAGCATGTGTCTCGACCCAAATTACCGTCACATCATTAGCAGCAGGTTATATCAGCATATTTCCTCTTCAAACGCGGCAAATTAAGTTTGTTTTTTCTCAACCGATTCTAAAAACCAAGTGTTTTATTTCATATATCTCCTTTATATGAATTTGCTTCCTGGTGTAGTTGAGCGTTTCTTAATTTTGTTGAAAGGGAGAAAGTTTCTTTCAACTGACTGAGATGCTTCAACTTCAGCTCACACATTCTTTTTTGATTCAACAAAATGAATTTCATGAATTTTCGTGATAGCTCAAGAATGTTTTGAAGGATTTTCATCCAACTGTGCACAAATGTTGAGTCTTGGATGAACTGATAAGATTTTTAGCCGTTCTTGTGAATAATATATCTCAGCAATGCTTTGAGGGATTT
The DNA here is from genome assembly GCA_001698575.1 of Mola mola. Classification (NCBI taxonomy): domain Eukaryota; kingdom Metazoa; phylum Chordata; class Actinopteri; order Tetraodontiformes; family Molidae; genus Mola; species Mola mola. Next base: position 2,114,035 of record KV751339.1, read on the forward strand.
GTCTTCAAACTTTCTTCAGAATTACTCCAATGATAGAATTTACCATTGTGCAGCATATAGTAGACTAGATTAAAATTGGGAAGACGAAGCTAATCTCTGGCTGCAGGCCAGACGAGAGCAGAGCGATGAGCAGCGACAGGGTGGTACTAAAGTAGCACGTTCAATAGAGACGTACAATGTAGAATGAAAAAAAATATAAATATGTCATTTCTTGAAACAGAAAAGAGTTTTTGTGGGTTCAATCAATCATCAGGATGGGTTTCATTATGCCTTGTTCCATCGTCATAGAGGGAAACTAACTTGATTCTTTTGAAAAAAAAAATTAAAACATCCCACAGTAATCTTCAGAGGAGTCTCAAGCCGCAATGGTGTTATCATCATTATTAACAGTTATTTCATATAATCAGTTAATTGGCAGTGGTTGTTAAACAGGAACGAAAATGACTCTTGTGATTCAATGCTAAAAAATATTATTAAAAAGTAATGTGTTGGCTGGCTGCAGCTAAGGGAGGTAGAGCAATTGAATCTGAAGGTCAGTGGTTCAGTCCCTGCCTTCTCAATTGGCGTGTCGATTTTGTCCTTTGCACAAGTGAGTGCATTCTAAACGGTTGGACCCGAGCTGGGATGAATGGGCTCTTAAGGGCCTGAGAAGGATGATTATTATTTTTTTTTTTTTGTAATTACACAAATTGTCTGTGGAGTTCAATAAGGCGTGCTCTCAAACTATCAAAGGGTCAATACATCTTTTTCCAGACACTGTGACTCTAAAGCCTACAACACCCACAGGCCTTCCCCATTATTGCAAAGGTGAAGCAGCGAGCGAACATCAAAATCACATCAGATCGCAGCATTCAAATGCTTTGCTGTTGCTGAATTCATCCAAAATTGGCCGAGCGAGCTGAAATAGTATAAGCTCCAGAATCGAATTGTATTTTATTATTGTGTCATCTTTAGCTTCAGTTTACAGTTTCATTTTGAAATGCTCCATGGGGCTCATAGTTACTTCACTAACAGGTGCAACCAGCGTAGCTCTCTCCACTTCGCAACTCTAATTGACCATTTGATAGTTTTAACTTTGTGGGAAACTGCAGTAACAGCTGAGCTGAGCTGAGCCTCTTAAGCTGATCTCACAGAAACATAATATTGCACCAATGATGAACATGATGATAAATAACGCACAGCTGTTGCACGAATTAATATCCAAGCTTGTAACATAATACGCCACGTAAAAGTTTACGAGTCAGTCAGCCCACATGCCTTGAAATGTTGTAAAACAAATGTTTCCTCTCCATAACAAGTTGACAAGTCACACCAGGAAATGTGAGGTTGCTTTGTGAGGCCAAATGACTCCCTGTTTACTGATTTGAGAGTCACGCAGATTGTTTGGCGCGTCGTTAATTACAATCCATAACCAGCATGCCCCGACTAAACTGCTTGCTGATTTATGGAAAAAGAAATACACTCTTATTATTTTCCCCTGAACCTTATTCATTCAACCACGGCGCAAAGCAGGTGATCGACTTTATGAGCCCCTGGATGAGTGACGAGGTGTAGCGACCATTCGATGAAAATAAAACACTCTCTGCAGGAAATTGGGATTTGAAAGTGGTCCTAGCTTGGCCCTGGGTTATGCATCGACATACCACAGCATTATTAGAAAGCCAAGTAGCACTCCATGCATTTTTGGGTCAGCCCTTTTTTTTTTTTTTCTTTGCTATTGCATAACAACACTGGTTTTATTGGACATTTGCCAGTATGTTATTTCCTCATGATTCCAGGCCTGATGAAAGGAATGAAAAGGAGCTCCCCAATGGTTAGTCACCATCCCAATGGACTGGTCTGCCTGAGAAACAAAATCTGTGGAACAGCGGCACACCAGCGTGAATGTTTGTAATCAGTCAATTTTAGGTAAAGCCTGATGTTACTGATGAGGTGTGAAAATTAAGGAGAAGTGCAAAGTGTAAGATTGTTGTCGCCAGTCCTCCAACTTTGAAAGATGCATGAAGGTAAAGTAAATATGGACATAGTTATCCTCAGCATCACCGACAAGGTGCCATGGTAACCATGAGCCTGCCATGTAAAGTTAATTGCAAAGTTAATAATAGTTAGCTCTTGTGAGCTAAACTTTTTAGCCTTTTTGCCAGTTGGAGGACTCAAATTTGTTAGAGCAGCTTTAGTTAGCCTAATTATACAGTTATTCCTTCCTGTACCTAGAGCATGCAGGACGCGGGAGATAAGCCTCTATTATAGCTTTGTGTTTCTTAATTTTGTCCACACTAACTTTAGTTATTTGGCTTGAGCTTAAGCAGTGTATTTTTCTCATCGCAGCTTTAAGCAGCAGTATGTTTGTAATAAATTTCTGCCTTTAGGCGTCCACTTGTTGACAACACATGGCTGTCTCTTCATAGCAGTGCTTGAACTGCTGCCATGTGCTTGTTTGTGTTATTGGTCTGCGTCTAGTCTGCAGGCTTCATCTGTATATTGCACAACATCGTCAATCACCTTTATCAAACGCATTGTGTGTTGTTTTTTTTTCATCGTCCAGATCCATGAGACATTGTGCTTTTCATTTCCTTTCAGGTTGATGAAATCTACCATGATGAATCGTTGGGTACCAACATCAACATTGTCCTTGTCCGCATGATAATGGTCGGGTACCGACAGGTGAGCTGTTCCTCATTCAAACCTCATTCAAACCTCAACAGTCATCGAGGTTTTCCTTATTTACAATGAATTAGAGATACAGGCACATTTACGTAAAAAGATATGTGTGAAGTTAAAAAAAACAATCGCACACACGTTATCATCTTTACTTGTGATGGTGAGGTTTAAATCTTGACAATTTGACATAAAAACCATAAATCTTTTGAAGAATTTCTTGCCATTTTAAAGGAATAGTTTGTGATTTTGAGAAACACACCGTAGATGATGAGATGATGCAGGTATGAGAGTGATATCGATCTGGTCTGACTCTCAGCACGAGAGTGAAACTGCTTCTTTGCCAAAATGTTGAGGTGTTCCTTTGTGATGAAATCATTTGTTCACATCTGACGTTCTGCAGTATTGATTTCTTAAACATCGGCTGAGGCTCAGATGGTAGAACGGTCCATAGAACCATGGATCAGACATTCAGTGCTTCGATGTGGGAATGCTCCTGTAGTAGTCCAAGTCAGTCTCTGCTGTCAGTCTGTGAATGGGTGAACGTAGTGCAAAGTGCTTTGAGTGGTCAAAATACCTGCAAAAGTGCTATTAAATTGCAGAGCATTTCCATATACTTTATATAAGCAATCTGGTTTCTGTAATTGGTTTAAGGGATTATAGAAATCTAATTTAGCCTTCTGGTGGAGAAAGATGAATACGTATGTAAATTGGTTTCCACTTTGCTTCTGTCTTGTGATTACTTGCACTCTATAATCATTTTGACAGCTGCGTTACTGAAATGAAAACATTATTACGTGTTACGCAGTTGGGTCTTAAATGAGTGCTCACATTTTCCTTGACACATCCTGGGTGATGATGCCTCGGGTCCTGCGTGACTGGTGCAGTTCTGATCGTGCCTTTAATTGCCAAAAGAGCTCAGTACACATGCAAAAAGACAAAACATAGAGATGCAAATACAAAAACGGTCCTCAAGCACAACAAAATAGAAAAATATACTCTAGCAGGTTACTTTATTTAACTATTGTGATTGCCTTTGTCAGATATCTGTTGCCTTTGCATTTTGCCTATTATCACCCTGCCACTTCAGGTAAAACCACAAAAAACACACCAAGCCATCATGGTATTGAAATGAGAGAAGCATAAAACTTGCATTACCTTTTTTTTACTTCCAGTATTACATAACCTCAGTAACTTTAAGAGTCAAAAATGGTCACAGAACAAGCATGTCTAATGTTCCCATCGCCATTTTTAGTGTCCTCTAGAAACATCGATAAATGTTTTTCATCACATCTCAAAGACGATCAAACATCAATGACGATACTGAAAAAGAATCTTAACACGTTGAAACTGCTAAATGAAGCCTAGATGGGTATAATTGGCAACGCTGAAGCCACTCAGCTGCACTGCATACTGTTTATTGTCTACTCAGCGGGGATTAACATTCTTATTATGGAAGAGACAATATGCAGAACAAGTAGTCCCATCTGGCATTTATCGTTTTAATAACCTACAATGCTGTTTATAAGATGAAGACATGCTTTGTTTTCTCACAGTAGGTGCACATACAGTAGAGACTGAGGTGTAGTGGGAAATGAAGAAAGCTAATGCTGGTGGTCCAAGTCAGAAATGTTACCATTGTTTTATTCGACTGTATGAACGGCCTGATTTGTTCTAATTTTTATATGTTGCTATTCATGTCACCTTTTCCATATTCATTAGGCTATAAAATGTGTATCAATGAGACATAATGACGCCTGATGACAGACATCAGTGAGTTATTTGCTGTCCTCAATTGTCCATTCACCCATAGAGGCCTTACACACAGTATGCTGCTTGGAAACTGGTCATTTTGCGACTTGTTTAAAGAGTCTGGCTGCCAAAACAGAGGGATTCTGTTTACACGGCACCAATTTAGATGTGCCCAGACATGTAAAGTGGGTTATCCGTCATGTTTGCTGGATACGATCAGGGAAAAAAACCCAAAAAACAACATGTCGTACTAGTTCCTCTGGTTTGCTTTATTCCCGATGTACTCGCACTTTCTGCGTATGAGCTCTATTTTTGGCAGTCGCAGCACTATTTCATCCTTAACCGAGTTTTGTCGTTTTCTTGCATGGATTTTTATCACATGGAAGACTAAACAGAAGAATTGTCTCTTAATATTTTTTTTACGCTTTGTCACAACATTGTCCAAGAACAGGTTCCAATTTGAAATCATTACCAGGTCTGCTGATGAGATTTAGTCGTGACAATTCATGCATGCTTCAGAAGACACCCACACACACGTGCATACAAATGCAGATGTGGGTCCGTGGGACATATGAAGCAGAATTAAATAGCATCTTCCTTCTGTGACTTTCAGGAATTTACTGTATTTTCAGGAACTTACTGTAATTCCATTAAGTGTTGTTCAAAATGAAATCTGGATTCCTCTTTTGTTTCTTCCTATTAGCAATTACTTTAAAAATCTATGATAATTATTCTCATGACTTGAAATAGTCCCAAAATATCTGCAATTTTAAGAACTTTATTATTGTGGAACTTTATTACTCCCTGATACCAAAATTGGCTCCAAAGATTTTAAATTGGTCGGGCTCTAATATAAAAGGGCATATGAACGGAACTAATAGGAAAATAGCATAATAACAACATAAATTTGTAGGTGAAGTGTCATCTATTTTTGTTATATTCAAGAGAAGGCAAACAGAATTGTATTTCTCAGGGCAACATGAAACGTCTTTCATGGTTTTTAAGTGAAAGTGAAAGTGAAAATACTGTAACAGGGACAAGTCTTTCTAGCAGCCCAGTCAATAAGAGGTGCAGTTACATTTCATCTCAGTTGAGCACTGTAATCATCTCCCCGGTCTATTTATTCCCGCAGTCTATAAGCCTGATTGAGCGTGGCAACCCATCGCGCAGCCTGGAGCAGGTGTGTCGATGGGCCAACACGCAGCAGCGCCGCGACCCCGACCACTCCGAGTACCACGACCACGCCATCTTCCTCACAAGGCAAGATTTTGGTCCCGCAGGTATGCAAGGTACTGTATTTCTCTCGATCGAGGACTGTGCAGACTGAGTGCTGATAACTGCTTCCGTTCACAAAGGGGTTGGCTTCAAGTCTTGCCCAGGTAAGGTCGTTGGAAACTTAAAAGTGGAGGCTGCGGCTGAGGTTTCAGGCCCAAGTCTACCTGCGGTGACCCCACAAAATGTAATTACTGAGCTTTTCCAAAGCCTTGCTGACTTGACATTGACGCCACCCTGAATGCAACAAAAGAAAGAGATTGATATTTTTGAAGAATGTTTTTGGCATGTGGAGAAAAAACAGTAATGTTTGTTACTGTTAGTCATTTTTAATAATGTTGTGTGCTAGTCTTTATCGAGTTCTGCGGAGTTCAGCGTGAACTCTCTTACAAATGATGCCTAGATGGCTCAGAATCCGAGTAACACATGTATGCTAATGTCCGGCAGGAGGAGTTTTGTCCCATACATGTCAGGTCAGCATTTTCTCACGCTGTATTTCTTCCTTTCAGCCCTTCAAAACAAAATTTGAAGCGAGCGCATTAACCTCCAGAGAAACTGGGCTCAGAAGGAACAAACAACCTCTGTGCTGAAGTTCAATATGTTGCATTTAACCTGTGTCTATTTTTAACTTTTAAAGCACATGCGTCATGTTTAGAAGAGGACCTGAGGCTACCTGGTTTGCTTGTCACACCTCCGGATGTTACCATGGCTGCCGTTGTGTTGTGTTCATAACAGGCCTGGTTTCTACGGCACCGCGTGCCGTGTTGGGCTGGACCCGCTGTTGTTTCCTCGGGTCACACTCTCTTGTCAATGTTTAGCTGTGAGACGGCAGATTCTGTGTCCAAATACAGATATTGGTACAGAGTAGCCGCAGAGCAAATAGAGAGTAAAAAAAAAATCTGTATGAATCATGAGTGATAAAGTTGCACTGCTATGAAGCCGTGCAAATGATTTCAGGTGTTCTTGATCTGCTCTTCTGAATGATTTCTCAGTAAGATGACAAACTCACTGACATCAGCAGTAGCAAAGCTGATCTTTGACTCAAACTGCTGCTCTTGCTGCTGCTGCTTCTCGCCTCAGTGTGCAAAGCTTTGAGTGTCTTCTTCCTCATGAGAATGTCATGGGCACGCTCCTGATTTCCCCTTTATCTGCCTTCCAGATAAAGGGTCATGCTCCGCACCTGCCTTCATGTTTTGTGCAGCATGAAAAGTGTCCATTTTGTTGTCATCCATTATTTGGACCACTGATCATCCAAATCACACCATCATGTTCACGCTAGCAGAAACAAAGCAAAAAAAACCAAGAAAACACCCTGCCACCCTGTTTTTTCAGCACCACCAAAATAACCTGACACACACGCTTTGATCACCAGCTGTTTGTCTGCTGCGTTTGCTGCTTTTTACCTGCATGCCAAAAAGGTCTTCTGATGGTCAGAAAGCATGACAATTATCTGAGAGCATCCAAAACAGGGTTAAAACCGGCGTGCTTCTGAACCAAACCAAACGCTAAGCTGAGTCGCTGCACACCTCTTGATCGAGTGTTGTTTCATGTCTGTGCTCTGCTTAAAACCTGTTCAAATGTTGCAGTGCTATGTTACAAAAGCTACTGCGCCTGTTTGTTTACTTACTGTATTGTGTAGATGATAGATGTTCACGATAGAAGCTGTCACACACGAGCGTCCAACATATCCCCCTTGACAGCATTGTTAACTCAGTGCTATTCATTAGCTCTATTCAAGCTGCTTGTGAAGGGTTTCGATGCTGCCACAAACACTCGAGTATTTGAATTTGACTTAATGAATCAAAAATGGCATCTGAACCTCTATGCCTAACTTTATACGTAACTGTAGCGCTTCACTCATTTGTACTACGTGCATTTCCCTTCCTTCAGTCCAACTTGAGGGTTTGTCTTTTGTTATTTTGATTGTTACTGTCTAAACAATCCTTAGTGCGTACCTAGCTACGTCAAAACACATATAAACACAGCCAAATAAAAGACAAGTTTGAGAAATTTACCATGCCTGCAATCACATTAAATAGCACTGTGAGCACTCTCTTCAATAATGCTGAACTTGATTATTAGGGCTGTGTGGTCTTTCTGTTGCCCAGGTTACGCTCCGGTGACAGGGATGTGCCACCCACTGAGAAGCTGCACTCTGAACCATGAGGACGGCTTCTCCTCCGCCTTTGTGGTTGCTCATGAAACTGGCCATGTGTAAGTAATGGCATGATGATGAAAGTGCCAGCAGTTTCTCACAGGGTCTCGGCGCAATAAAGCTGATGGTTTTGCACTGTAACTGTAGTCTGTAATTAGAGGCAGAGGGCTTTAAAAGGAGTCTGCTTTGGGATTGGCTTAGCATGTGCCTGCAGGATGGTGAGCTAATTGGAGCACTGTTGGTGGAAAAACAACTAATTAATGTATCAATGCTATACAGTGTTTCACCCAGAAATTGTTGTAGTTCTGGTGGCGAGAGCTGATGGAGGCAATGCGTGCGCGCCGAATTTGAGCGATGTCTCATTTCTTCCCCAACATCTGTCCCTCGCCCTTCTTCCCCACCTGTGCTTTGGTTTGGCTTCAGAGATGTTGAGCTAACCTGGCCGCGATGCAAAATTCTGTTACAAACCCTTGATCCCGGCATTCATGTGGCTCGCTCTTGACACGAACCATCTGTGCAGAACACTCATGAAGACTAAGCACATCCCACTCAGGAACTTAAAACCTCTGCCTAGGTGGTCTTTGATTCAGTTTGTTTGTTTGTTTGTCTTGTCTGTTTGTCTGTTAGCATCCTAATGTCCCCAATTTTGGATGAGTCACCCTGGTTTTTTTCCTGTGCTGCTATGGGCAGTGACTTAAACTGATTAGATTTTGGGCTTTGTAGGTCAAAGTTTCAAATATTTACCCTCATACTCACTGTATGCTCAGTAAAAATTCGAAAGCGGCAGTAGGCTGAACAGTCCCAATCCATCTATTTCCAATCTTCACGCTAATCTAACTTGGTGTACCTTGATATTGTTATATTTACTTGTATTTAAGTCAATCATGTTTATTTTCTCATCTACTCTTGGCAAGATAACAAATAATGTTAAATCTTCTCCCAAGCGATATCTCAAAATGTCAAACTATTTTATTAAAAAATGTACAGAAATCAGCAAATGTTACTTTCCATCTCTGTCCGGGATGTGCGGTTGTTGATTTGGGGTCTTGTTCATTAATAGCTTCCGTTTGCAGTAATAAACTGAAGCAATATGTACTGATTTGGTTCACTTCACACTGGCTTCATCTCGTCTAATGGAGCTCTAACAGCTTTTGATCAAATGTCGGTCACCTGTGCCCCCCTGCTGCAGCATGAATTTAGTAAAACTGTGCAGACCGACTTGACTGACTCCCACAACGACCAAAAGAGCAGAAACTCCATGCTGTGCGATTGACTGCTTTGAGGCCAGGTCATCGAGCGCGTCTTAGTCATTTATCGAAAGCAGTACTTTGTACTATTGAATTATTCTCTCACACCAACTCGTTGGGAAACCTGTTGAAATTTGCGTAATGAGCCTTATAGTAACGAGAAAAAAAATCAAAAAAGAATTCAAACAGGGGTGAGACTGAGACATAACAATGTAGCATAAAGAAGCAAAACTAAAACGATCAGAAAACGGGATTTTTTTTGTGTGTGTGTGTCTTCACTTTTATGAAATAACCTCCATAGTGCTCATCTTGCTGTCAACGTTCTCACTGACCTTTTCATTCAATAGTGAGCAGGAAAAAATTGACATTGTAGACACAGTACTATCATTAAGTTCTATAGATCGAGAACACTGTTGCAGTCAAGTGTACTGACAAAGTCCCTGTACCAGCAGATCTGTATTCTATTTAAAACGGAGACGTTTAAATGCTTTCTTCTAGTCAAAAATAGTCAGTTAAATTGAGCCTGTCATGTGTGTCTTTTACCCCATTTGAACAGTACTGCCAGTAGTAATTCAGCAATTTTAGATTTAGTCTTAGTCGTTGGACAGAAATGCCTACATTTTCAATTTTTTAATCCCTTAAATTCATTTACATTTTAGTCCAAAAAGATGTTCTCTCTCTGTAAACTGATTCAGTACCAGCTGTGTTGTTGGTGTAGCCTGGTATTTCAAGAGCAGTGTGGAAGTACGACAGAGAGACAGAGAAGGTTGAATAGAGGCTGAAGAAGTAGCAGACAGTGGCTAATGAGCAGTCTAGCCGCTTTGTAAATGTTTGATAATTAGCAAAGTTACCAGTATGATAAAGGCTCCAGCTTCTCTAGGCCAAGGTGAAGTCTGCTGTTTCACTACAGCTGCTGAAAGAGACGGGGTGAGATTCTTGAAGCACTTTCCTCTGTTCCCCAACAGACACAAACGAGGAAAAGACAAACACTGACATTCAGTCCGCACACATGGGATGGGGAGACTATCATGCATGCATTTTGTCCACCACTAAGATTTTAGTCTGGTCTCATCTTGTCAACAAAAACTCAACATACATTTCATCATAGTTTTTGTTATTAGTGATCTATATTTTAGCTTGTTAATATTGCTTCAAAAGGTCATTGATGAGTAATTTTTGTCATCGTTTTCATCAGCCAACTTGATAATGTTGGTTTGAATCACTGTCCTGATCCAGGATCCCCATCACAGAAATCATTAAATCCTTCCTCAACTCTGTCCGCCAAAATGGTCAGACTGTTTGCTGTCACCCCCATTGTCACAATTTCTCATGAGCAATCTCCTATCTCCCCTTCCCGTCAATAATACCGGAGAGTGATGTTGCTTCCAAATTCAAAGCCCACTTCATCTCCATTGATCTGTTTAAAACATTGCGATCTTTATTTCTGCTCAAGTGCAGCACGGAAACAGGAGGCCTCCTCCGTGTGCCCTTTGAGGGACACCAAGGTGTCCCTCAAAGTTCAGTGCATGGGCCGCTCTTATTTTTCCTCTTCCTGCTCTGCCTTGATAATATCAAATGCAAATATGGTCTCCACTTTTATTGCTATGCTGATAAAGCCCAGCCTTACATCTTTAACTCCATCTCCCCTGCAACACCCTCCACTCTAAACCACTTTATTTAGAGAAACGAAATCGTGGATGTGAGCCGGTTTACTAAAACCTAAGTGCTGCAAATCAGACGTGATTATCATCAGTCCGGCCACTCATGACGTCGGTCTCACCATTAACAATCCTACTCCCTCAGCACAAACACGCAGTCTAGGGGTTATTCTGGGCAGCAACCTCACCTCGGAACTTTATGTCAATCACGTCAACAGAATTCCATTCTCCCACATTTAAAACATAGTTTTTCCTCCTTTTTAGCCAAAAATCCGATTGACTCTGTCATGATGTGGGAATATGTAAACAGCTTGTAGCTGAACATCTATAGGAATATCCAGTTAACTTCTGGATGATTGAACTGATGGGATTAGCTTTCACCCCAGACTTGTCTCGATTAGAACATGTTGAACATTAGAACCTAAACTAATATTCATGAACCTGCGGAGGTTCATGAACCATATGAAAGAACTCCAACAAGAGAAGAGCATCAAAGAAAAACACATTATTTATTCAGCATAGTAATTGTTTCTGCAGATTCAGATTATACTCTAATGAATAATTTCTGAACCGTGACCAAATCAATAGGCATGATTTGCACTTAAGAGAAAACTTAAGAACTTGTGTGTGGTTAGATCCCACTGGGAAGATGCATTATTTCATTGTCAGCCCAAAGAACGACGGATGCGAGGACCACCGCAAAGGACTGGAGTCCTGCCCTCCTCCCCTGCTTTTGCATAACATCTGTAACTCAGTGGGATTTTCTCCTCAAGGATCATCAGTCTCTCTGAGAACAATCTGAATCCTGATCCTGGGGTTTTCTTTCTGAAAATACAGGAGAACCTACAGGTGTTACAGCTAATAAGATTTGAACAACTCATCATGTCAGTAATTGCGGCTCTCGTTAGGCTTTGTGAATGTGTCAGTCGCTAATGAGATAGTTCAACTTGAATGTGTATTGTAATTTTGTGTGTTTACAGTAGTTTTGCCATGTGGAGTGTTAACAAGCGAAGCTCTCACTTCATTTCAGTACAAAAGAACTGAAAGGCACCCAACCCCCTTGTTATGTTGCATTCTGTAACTCACTACAGACACTACTACTTATATTTCCACATTTATCCGTTTGCTTTTTGGCCAGCACCTATCTGAAGCAGTCAGAAGGCGATCATTTCGTACCTGTCCTGATGAAGGCCTCCATGACTGAAATGCATAGGCATGTTGTTTTATAAAAAAATAATAATCATGACAAAATAAAATGTAAAAAAACCCAGTTTATTCCATCGGCCTGTCAGTCTGCTTCCCAAACGTGTTCCTGGAACCCATTTTTTAAAAATGACTGTTTCTCTTTTCTCCATAACAACCCCCTGCTGTACGCACACCATTAAAGTTATATCTCCTGGGTTTTAGCATCGACGACTGTTTATCGCCATAGCTCACCTCTTGACCTCTTTCAATCTGTTAAGCCGAACTTTGGTTCGGTCCAAATCGAAGCATGTAAGCAGTTTCAGTTACAGTTTCAGATATTTTGTTCTATAAAGGCACAGTTCGTTTGGTTTTCCTGTGACCAGTCCTTATTCGCTTACATTTTGTGCTTCTCCTGTCGAGTAAACCAGTTTTATCCACCCCTTCAGGCTCGGCATGGAGCATGACGGCCAGGGGAATCGTTGCGCTGATGAGACCAGCATGGGCAGCATCATGGCGCCATTAGTCCAGGCAGCTTTCCACCGATATCACTGGTCTCGTTGCAGCAAGCAGGAACTCAATCGATACATCCAGTATGTTGTTTTTATCTTAGCCTCAATTTTTTTTTTCCTATTAGCAGCATGTTTGGTTTGGACTGATGCTGCACAGCTTCGGTGTGAAACAGTGGAATGAAGTTTTTGATTAACTGAGAACATGCGCCCTATCTGATATAGTGTCCTGTTACTCATGTTTTCTTCAGCTCCTATGACTGCCTCCTGGATGATCCCTTCGAGCACAAGTGGCCAAAGCTTCCTGAGCTCCCTGGAATAAATTATTCAATGGACGAGCAGTGCCGCTTTGATTTCGGCGTTGGTTATAAAATGTGCACCGCTGTAAGTCTCTCACACCTTTTTAATAAAAGGATGGTAAAATATGGCTAACGAGTAAAATTTAAGTATATGAAATTACCACATATCTTAACAAAATAAGACGTACTGTAAAGTGCAAACATAGAAGATGGAGAACATTAATAAAAGAACAGATTTTAGAATTTCTAACAGATAAGAATCGAAATATATGATAACATTTCAATGACAACGGACATGCTCCTATAAAAAGTGAACAAATAAATCAGACCATATCTGAAAGTGAGTGTGTGATGAGGCTGGGTTTTTTTTTCTGCAGCAATAACGCTGTTTGTGCATCTACATTTCTTTCTTACGTCAATTTATGGTTCTTCGTTTAGTTTCGAACCTACGACCCTTGCAAGCAACTGTGGTGCAGCCACCCGGACAACCAGTACTTCTGTAAAACCAAAAAAGGTCCCCCGGTGGATGGCACAGAATGTGCACCAGGAAAGGTGGGAAATGCCTCAGATTCAGTCGGGTGTACTGATGATTTTCGTGCAATCATTATGAAAAGAGCTCTCATACAATACATGAAAAAGTTTCAAATGTCACTGTGATTTGTCTGTCGTTCTTGACCTTTCTCTGTCTCTGTTCTCCTGTCATGTCATGGTCTCTATAGTGGTGCTTCAAGGGCCACTGCATCTGGAGATCCAGCCAGCAGCCGCAGGGCCACGACGGGAGCTGGGGTTCCTGGTCAAAGTTCGGCTCCTGCTCCAGAACATGTGGAGGTGGAGTTCGCGCCCGCAGCCGGCAGTGCAACAACCCATCGTAAGTGCTGAGGCAGTGAGGAAACTTCCAGTGGCCAAATAGTTTATATGATCTGCGTGTCCATCCAACAGATGATGTAACGCTGTAAAAGTGTGAATGCAGATATGGAAAAATGGGGTCTGGTTCTGATCCAGCTCTGGCTATGAATTTGTTTGCCCAGACAAAAACCATACTTGAGAGAATTCAGGACTGTGGAATATTCTATGTATTTCTGGTGCTGAATATATTGAAGCATTTGTCTTAACAAATACTAAACAGGAAGTGTTGTGTTATTTATCTCTTAGTGAAGAGCAATGACAAAGTTAAATAGTTTTTTCTATAATCTGCAGGCATCAGGCCTGTTTAGTAGAGTGTTTGACAGGCACAGATGCATTAGTCTTGTGTTTCCTGTTACTGCAAGTGTAAACCTTACAGAAGTTCCACGGAAACACTGATGCACTGTGTTTAGAGACATGGAAGTCATTATTATTCCAGGACTGTACTGCAAACTGCAACATCACTCTCATCTGATGTTTACAGTCATTGACAGCTTTGTTTAATATTTACCATATTGCCTCTTCAACATCACATCCTTTTGTGAGCATCAGAAATATAAGGAAGGTGTCTTCATATAATGTATATTATATGTTATCATGTTATAATATTTTAAATTCACATTGTTGTAAAGTTTGTTGGGCACATATAGTCCCTGTTTTTGCTTTGTGCCCGACATTATTGGTGATTGTGGCATTAACAACAAGCTTAAATTTAATATATTAATCTGCATATTATCTGCACGTATATGTATGCACGTATGTAAATTCCAGTATTTTTTTTAAAAAAGTTAATTTTGTGGAGCTATTTGCAGTGATTATAAGTTGCAGCATGTTTGATATTGGATAGCAAGTTCAGAAGCGCAAGATAGCAATCATAGCATAATAGCATAAACTACATACTGCATATAGTCTGATCCTGACTAGATTATATATATTGTGAAAAGTTTGTTTGCATATGAAAAAGATCCCACAATCCGTTGCAAAAAAGAACCAAGAAACAAAAATCATTAGTGGTGAGACAAGCATTTTCTCTTTGTGAAGTGACTAACTGAGTGCCCATTGCATATTTTATGTGTTTTTCTTTTAGTACAGGTCTGTGTAGTAGAGCTCTGCACAAACAAAGTACACTAACAAGTAACAACTTTTGATGATTTTGAATTTCTATAATCTACAGAATGTCCACAATCTTCGTTAGCAGCTGTTAGCACAGGATATCTAAATGTCTGCTGGAAATACAGTTTATTATGTAATATTTATAGTGCATTGTTCTGCAGAAATAGACCAGGCTGCGACTTTAGGAGACAGCTTACGATAGCCTAAATAGTGTCAATAGTGCTTTTAAGCAGAGGGAAGACGATGCTCCCAAAAGAGAGTCAGGCTGAGTCGGGACAATATGAGATGGCTCTTCACCTACTGATCGTCATTTCAGTATTAAATGCCAAGAAAAAGCTTTTATTCAGATATTGTGCAAATCTAGAAAAGCTGCTATCACAGAGACTCGAGGCTCCTAAATTACCCGACACCATTGGAGCGCATCATCAAGGCGTTATTAAAGACCTATTAAAGATTTAAAATATTAAAGATGACTCTGATGACTGTTCTGAACAACTGTTTTCAGTTTGAGTCCTAAATGTCTTTAAATACGTTGTTTAAAGTAGTTTATGAGAAAGTCTGTTTCAGTTCCAAGTTCCTCAGCAGAACAAGTTTTGGAGATACATGTCTTTCATCGGAGGCCTATATAAATACAGTATATATACGTATATACTGTATATAATGGATTCAAAATTTTTCACAGCAAACACTTGATGGAGTAGGAAAAGCACAGGCATATTAAACATTATAAGTGAGTTTCTCTATTTCCGGGTTGTTTTAGTGCACGCTGGCTCAGTGTCACACTCTCATAACCTTCTGGAACATCTGAAAAGAGCAGATTTTCCTTTCATTTAAAGTCATTTATGCCTGCGTTTTCCTTCCGTCAAAACTTGTGCCGTGAAAAAGGAACCACTTACGCCAAGGTAAGTAACTCTTTACGTAGCGACACCGCTGCTCAGCTATTGGCAGAGAAAACCTTCGCAATAAAAGCCTCCTCATTGAGAGTTCTTGAACGAAATGATCCATCTAGTCCACAAGGTTCTTAAAGGGGTTTGGTTGTAACATGTTTCGGCTATGGATGGAATAGGATGTAATGAATAGTCTTCTTATAATAGACTGGCTAATAACTGGACTCCACCTGAAATAACTTGAATGCTACTTGCATACTTTCTGAGGCGGAATCCTGTTCCAACCACCTCATTTTAGTCGTTTACATATTCTTTCGTGACGGAAAATGTCTTTAAGGGATTTATTTTGTTTTTGTACTCAGGCCTGCCTACGGCGGTCGAGATTGCCCTGGCTCTGTCTTTGACTACCAGATGTGCAACACAGAGGAGTGTGCCGGTCCTTACGAGGACTTCCGTGCTCAGCAGTGCGTCCAGAGGAGCAACAAATACCACAACAACATCAAGCACACCTGGCTGCCGTATGAGCACCCAGATGGTAAGCTTGCAAAGAGTGAAGCCATCTTGGCTCAGAGTTAAGAGTTTCTTGCCAAGCGATAAGTAGAGAGACAGCATTCTCATGAGGCTGATATCTCTTTCAGATGCTGAGACCTATATCAACTAAGGTGTGTGTGTGTGTGTGGATTTTTTTCTTTACTTTTTTTCGCAGAGGGCCGCAAGTGTGAACTGAGCTGCAAGTCAAAGGAAACTGGTGAGGTGGTGTTCATGAACCAGGTGATGCACGACGGGACCCGCTGCAGCTACTCCGACCCCTTCAGCGTGTGCGCTCGGGGAGAGTGTCTGGTACGTCTGAATAAGTGATGCGTTTAAGAGCTTGGAACTGCTGCTTCACTAACAGGTCCGTGCAGCATTGTACAGCACGATTGCCCAATTTGCGCATTGAAACTTATTTTTTTTCCAAACCTCTCGTGATGACTTCTTGTGGCCGCATAAGTGTGCGCACTCTTTGTAATAGGGAATGTGGTTGTGCTTAAAATACAGCACACGCCTGCAATCAAATTTAAGTGACTCGATTAAATCCAAGAGAGATATCAATGTTAAAAGTTACAGTCAGGAGAAGGGTACAAAGGATTTCCGAGAACAGGGGGTGAAAATATGGCACAGCAGTGGCATTACCTAGAACTGGACATCCCTCCAACAAGAAGAAAACTGGTCAGGGAGGCTGCCAGGAGGTCGACAGCAACATCAAAAGGAGCTCTAGGAGTTTCTGGCAAGATAGAATATGTAAGACAATCTCCTGCCGGGTAGGGCAGCAAGACAGAAGCCTTTTCTTGCAGAGGAAAACATTCACGCCCGGCTGAATTTTGAAAGAAAAATACATTAAGTAATGCAAAAGCATATCGGAAAACTTGTTATGGTCCGATGGGACCCAGGCTGAAGTTTTTGGTCATAATTTCAAAAGGTCCACTTCTAAATACCAAATATTAGTTTATTCACAGTTTTTGTACGTGATTCGGATCAGTCCTCTCCTCTAAGAAATGCTTCTTTTCTGCACGCTTTTTCTTCGTCTTTTTTGGTTTCTGTCCAGGAAAAAGGTTGTTTTTTTTTCGTTGTTGGTAGACGTTTCTATACTCCTGCCCGTCTCACGGAAGTTACTGAGGAATGAAATGATAGACGCTCATCAGACAATCTGATCGGTTTTCCAGCGTGAAACGAGCTGTTTCTACAAAATCGCGTTAGGAGCAGCAGGAGGGACCAGAGGAAGCCCACTTTTCCACAGACTGACTGTCTCATTTCAGCAATTATGACAAAAAGCTATTTTTATAAAAGTTACGTACTGGACCTTTAAGGGCGT
Source organism: Mola mola (assembly GCA_001698575.1). Taxonomy (NCBI): domain Eukaryota; kingdom Metazoa; phylum Chordata; class Actinopteri; order Tetraodontiformes; family Molidae; genus Mola; species Mola mola. Next base: position 2,131,522 of record KV751339.1, read on the forward strand.
GCTATTTTATGCAACCAGGTTATTGTGAGGTTAGTTCCTCGCCTAAAAGTTTGTTTTCAATTAAAATTTTGCTAGTTGAAGGTCACAAGAGGCGACTTATAACCTCATAGAGGTTGAAAAATGTCTGAAGTTATTTATCTCGATCCCATTTGTACATCACAAACGCCTGACACGTTAAAAAGGGCGGGTAGGCTTCTTATATCCACTGTAGCGTCAACTCCGCACCTTGACCAAGTGAAGAAATGAAAGGGGTCATCCAGTGGCCTGCGATTCTGCATACACAGTCATTCCATTGTTTTTGGAAGAGCTAGAGGTCCCAAAATGTAATCTCTTCTGCTTTAATCATCCTTTAAAATCTGGTAATGATCTGGACAGTGGTTAGCCTGTTTTTGAGCCGCACGGCTCATTTTGGAATGGATTTCAGCTTCTTTCGGAGTCATTTGTGCAGCATAAAAGTGCACTCAACCCGCCGCTGGACGAAATCATCGCCCTCTGCGGCGCTACTGCTGCTGCGCAGGGAAATAATAACGCATTTCACGTGACGCATCACGTCCCTGCATATATTCTCATCAGTTTTCATTGAGTGCCATAGTCTCGACATCTGAGAGAGAACTTGTTATTAAAATGCTTCTAATGGGGACCATGCAGAGGGTATTGTTTTCGCCGCTGTCCATCTGTGTAGATGAACAAAATAACTCAAAAGCGACGGCATTTACAGGCGGATTAATATGGTGAAGATCTCCGGCCGTTTGAATGTTGAACATCTAGCGTCAAAAATTGAAGCAATGACAACTGGAGACAATCGCCTCTGCTGGTGCTCAGTGTTGCAGTCCACTGGAAGCCATATTTTATTGTGACAGGATTGTTGTACCCCTCTGCTTCCCTCGAACACAAACACACAGGGAACTTATTTATTTTGTCTCAATACTCATCTTGGACATAAATCTGAGACTTTAATTGTTGACGGCCAGCTGCACAGGCTTTTGGCCCCGCTCCTGCTATGTCTTGGTGCTTTTCCAGTTTCCAGTACTTTCATCATCAGGCTCCGAACCACATGCCTGTAGAATTTTTCTCATGGCATTGTTTCCCAAGCACCATTATCTCAGTGGGTGTAAATGTCAGACACAGTGATGATTTGATTGACCGTCTCTGCTCCTTTCCCTCACAGCATGTGGGCTGCGACAAGGAGGTCGGCTCGTACAAGCAAGAGGACAAATGTGGAGTGTGTGAGGGGGACAACTCCCACTGCCGCACCGTGAAGCTGACGCTCACAAAGACGCCCAAGAAGAATGGTAATGAAGCCCCAGCTGAACTCGGCAAATCTGTTCCAGATGAATGTTTATGTATGATGGCTGCCATCACTTTAGCTCGAAATCACTGATCCAGGCTGCGACCACATGTTCGGAGTCTTCTATGTTTGAAAAGGCCACACTATCTTTAAGCAAAGGAGCGACTTTCACCCAAAAATTTGGCCTCTGTCACAGATCAGAACAAAATGTCTGCTGTTAAGTCTCCCAGCTCCAACAGCATTGTCTCTCTTTGTCATATTAGGAATGCTGAAAATGTTCGACATCCCGACAGGAGCCCGTCACATTGTTATCGAAGAGAACGAGACCTCTCCTCATATAATTGGTGAGTGTGTCTCACACCCTTTTCCAGCAGACGAGACCGGCTCTCTTTACAAATTCTGCAGGTTTCCTCCGTATTCGCGCGCGTGTGATTGTAAAAACTGTCTTAATTCCGCTGTGCAGAGCACAGAGCCGCCAAATTTGACTTCTGTAACTCATAAATAATGACATTATATCAAAAAACTCAAAAGCGTACCGAGCTCTGGCTTCCCTTGTCGAGGTTTTGCATCATCTCCGAGACTTTTGTTGCCGCTCCAATAAAAAGGCTATTTGTGGTGCTCGCAGGTTTCAAAACCGACAGCCATTCTTTCCATTATGGAAGAATGTTTTTGTCTGCAGGGCTTTTTGGTGTGAATATTTTTGTGAATGGAACTTGTGAATGAACCATGGAGCGCTTGTTATTTCAACCGCTGGTATCATTTTTTCAGTTTTAAAACAAGAAATCAGCAAGTGGAATATTTTAAAAGGGTTTTTTCTTGAGCCACAGTGGCGTCTCATCATTTACTACTTATAATAATTTCCCTTGCCCCTATTCATTTTAGCTGCACATCAGAACCTGTCAGTGTGTTGATTGGAATGTTATTGACATCATCTGTTCCCCAGAGTGTGGAGACTCTTAATGAATGTCTGAGAGCAGCTTGGTATTTTTCCCCGTGTGCAGAGTGTGCATGAGGCCCAGCATCCCACTGGTTACTAAAAACCTCTACAGGTCTGCTCTCAGAGAGGAAATTCGAGAGCCTGCCCTTCGCTAGCTTTATCTGAATGAAATCGCCCTCAATTATGTACGAGTGAGTGAATATAATGTGAGAATTATAAAACACACAAAACTAATTCCTCCAGCCCTGGCTGTCACCGGCGCAGAGGCATGAAAAGCAGAGATTTTTGCAGTGGAGTGTCCATTGAAAACTAGGACTGAAGCCATACATACATCTAGTACCGGAGGAGGGATGCTGAATGAGGTGTTTGAGCGCCAGGTCACATTTCTGAGGAGACAAAGCCTGTGGAAGTCATTTTCCACGTGTATATCCTCACATTTTCATGCCGTGGATAGAGGAATGCGCCCGCTCTCTTGCCCCTGGAACTTGGTGCGAGGAAGGTTTTCCTCTGCTTGTCTGAAAACGAGAAGCAGGTAAAGCACGTGTGTGTATTTCCTTTCCAAGGAGGAGCCCGAGACAGACACTTTTGATCAATTCGACTGTTATTTCTCCCGGTGGGATATAACCAGTGACCTTGCAGCAATTAATGCAACACATCGCAGGAGTTGTCGGCATTATGCTAAAAGATAACTATTCTAATTTTGACTTAAATTGCTAAGTTAATTACTTTAACTTCACTTAATTGCACCAAGGTGGCTGTAATTTTGCTGTAACACCAGAAGTTCTTTAGTAGTAATGATTTTCAGCCTACAGTGTCTGTCTAGACACACTCTGTATGACTCAAAACGCACAACTCGGTATCGAGCCGGACCGGATTTCAGCTTCCTCCGGAGTCACTTGCACAGTGTGCGACTGCTCCGAACCACCCGCGGGACGGTCGAATAGGCTTCTGTCAGAAATTTCAGACAATTGTCGTCAGGGTCCTGCAAATTTGAAGCAGAGCCGCGTGTCGATTTCGCGGCATGAATGGCTTTTATTGCCACTGTGTCTGAAAGTACCACGGTGACGTGACATGTTATGTGGACAGATGGAGCCAGCTGTGGTAACGGCGAAAACACCCACTGCTTCTATTACACCCTTTAGGAATAAGAGAAATATTGGCAGCCGAAAGCAGCAGGCCCCGGGGCTGCGAGGTCATATTTTTTTGCTCTTCTTTTGTGCTTGTTGCCTAGTTGATGTGCTGCTGGCGTGCGTGTCTGCCTGTGTGTGTGTGTGTCTGTGAGAGAGAAAGGATCTAAGACTTGGACTGAGTTGTTCATGACTGTGTGGGACAAGGATGAAAAGAGATGATCTGAGTGAAGTATGATATCATACGGCTGAATTTCACATTAAGAAAAATGACAACAGGCTGTATCATTTCCTATTTCCCATGAAGCACATACAGTAGGCACCTAAATCGCAAGCACTGGCTTCACATCATGCCGATGATTAACTTGAGCAATATGAGATGGTATTAACGAGCAAGATTCCTATATTCACACGGCGTATGCCCAACTTATGTGAGGCTCACGGCAGCAGACCCTCTTTTTCTTTTCCTCTTTGGCTTTTATTGGCTCATGGGGGGAAGACGAGATGATGACACACGAGCTGGAGAAATGACTGTTGGCTAACCACAGCGCCGAACATCTCGAAATACAAACTGACACTTCCTCCCACTTTAAAGAGTTGTTGAGATCCTGTGATCTCTGTTCCAAGTTTGAGATTTTTTAATAAGTGAATCTAAAAGCTACACAATTTCCCAGAGCACATGCTTAACGAACGTTTTTTTTTCTCTCTAATCCCTCTCATTGCTGACAGCTGTGAAGAATCAAGTTACTGGAAATTTCATACTGAATGCAAAAAGCGAAGAGGCCGAATCAAAGACCTTCATCGAAAATGGTTTGCAGTGGGAGTATTCCATCGTCGACGAGAAGGAGACGCTCAAAACAAGCGGCCCTCTGCATGAGGGCATTGTAGTGCTGGTGAGTGGAACTTTCTAAAGCAGTTCATCAGTGTTTATCTGTGCGTAACAACCTCTCTGCGCCTCTCTGCAGGTCCTTCCCCAGGAAGAGGACACAAAGATCAGCTTGACGTACAAGTATATTATACATGAAGACCTGTTGCCACTTATTACCAACAACAATGTCCTTCTCGCTGAGCTCGACACCTATGAGTGGGCTCTGAAGAGCTGGTCTCAGTGCTCCAAACCTTGTGGGGGAGGTCAGTTAATCTTTTAGTCAACACGTTTACATTCAGACATTTACGGCAAGAGCAAAATGACAAGACTTTCAAAGTGTTACTGCGTGCACTTCAAATATCTTCGGCTTTTATGGTGCCAGTTTTTAGGTGCGGCTAACGTTTGATAAGAGCGTTGCACCTGCAGAGGCAATAGTATGATAGCTGGCACACTCACACTGAGAGTTTCACAAGCTCTCCTAGTGTTTAATTAGCAAGAAAAAGGAAGGAAGTAACATTTCTTCCACCTTGTCTTTATACTATACAGAAAACCCCCACAGTTTCTGAATTCAAGTTTTAAACTTCTACCACATAAGCTTACTTCCTTGTTAACTCGGTCTCGGTTTGTCTTTCCCTGGTTTCCCCTGCTTTGGTCCAAGTAAAGGCGTTTGCACAGCTGATGTGTTTTTTTCTGTGAATAATGCGCATGTAATTAAGGTTTTTTTTTAATAAAAACCTGTAGGCAGCCTGTGCAACCTTTTACCCAGCAATGTAATTTCCCTGAGTGAAATTGCAGCTCTTATTTGTTCAGACACAGCTCGAGCAGACAGCTTGATTGTCTCCAAATAATATGAATTGAACTCAATGCATTCTAACCTTAGCTGGAAGTGTGTACAGGTAAATGGGACTGTTACCTCAGACATATTGCTGGCCGCTACTCCGGCTCAGTTGGCTCCCTGAAATTGCACCTCTGCCTCTTCAGTCTTCGAGCTGCATTTCAAACTGTCCCACGTAAAACCTGTAGCAGCTGCAGTTTCAGCTCCTGAATTAAACAGTGGAACTGACTTAGTTCTCCTCTCCTTTACAAAATAGGATGTACACATTTTTTTTTTTGTCATGGTATTGAGTAAAATCATCACCAGATCATCATCACTTGATGTCGAGTCCATTTTTAAATCTGATTGTATAATTTAGAATTTGCAGAATTTTTTTTATTATTTTATTGTTTTAATATTTGGAATTTTGTGCCATTTATTTATCTCACCCTTGGTATTCAACACAACCTTAAATCCTCAATTCACATTGTAGGATGCCAGAATACTCCATGTCTATATAACTCTGCACTATTTTTACTCACAGCTGCCTTTAGCTCACTGTTCTGCCACATCAAGACCTTCTTGTACCCCTCTGCTCTTTCGTGTTTCACCTGAGTCGTAACGTTAACCTTAGTCCTTGTTGGAGACCAATAACCTCCGTACCGCATGTGCTGTCATGGCACAACATATAGTGTTGTACTCGATATTTTGCTTTCCATGCAAAAATATGCTGAAAGAATAGACAGTGCCGAAATCGACCTTGCAATGGTGATGGATCCTTTCAAAAATGTTTGCATCCAGACGATGATATGATTCCCACCAAAAACGAATCAGTTGTTCCCTGTCTGACCATAACTATTTTGGCCAACTAATGCCGGAAAAACATATAAGTTATAGCAAACAGGATAGTGACGGTAGTTGTTGGTTACTGTAGTGCCATGCTGTATTGATGCCCCATATATTTGGGGACGTGGCTTCAAATTTTGGCTATAATTTAGAAATTGTCCCTTTTCAAAGTTAAAATCGCTTCTAAAGTTTCATCTAGTGCTGGGTAGATAATTAATTATATTTTATGATTCTTTAGGCATACAGTACACAAAATATGGATGCAGAAGGAAGAGTGACAGCCGTTTGGTACACCGTAACTTCTGTGAAACCAGCAAAAAGCCCAAGCCCATCCGGAAACGTTGCAATGTCCAAGAGTGCAGCCCACCCACGTAAGTGAGCTCAGACTATAGGTGTTGTAGTTTTCCTTCACATGACCACCCTCGAGTCATTCATGCCAGTTAAGCGCAAATGTAAATACCCGCCCTTTACTAATGGGGAGGAAAATGGAATCGTGTGAAACAGAAACCTAATGTGCTGACAGGTGGATGGTGGAGGAGTGGAGTCCCTGCAGTAAGACCTGCGGGAAGCAGGGCTACCAGACCAGGGTGGTACAGTGCATGCAGGCGCTCCACAATGGCACCAACAGGCCTGTCCACAGCAAACACTGCACCGAGAACCGTCCGGAGACCAGGAGAGCCTGTAACCACACTGTGTGCCCCACCCAGTGGAGGACGGGGGCGTGGTCTCAGGTGAGCCAGGACGACAGGCCCCTGGTCATAGGCACAAGTTTGACTGTGAACAGCTGGTCGGAACAGTGCACGTTTGCTTTTTTGCTCAATATGCTAATGATGACCTTAACTTGGTAATTATATGACTCATTCGCAGTGCAGAGTTCAAGATGTTTTGATTGAAATTCAGGTTTTTTTAATGAGATAAACCGGAAAAATGCACAAAAATAAACGAGCAGACAAGAGCGATCAGTTTGGTTTTAATCAGACATTTTGTCATGTTTAGCTACCATGATTTCTCCATGTACCATATGTGATTACAGCAAAGTCATGTCTACATTTATATAGGATGGCAGTAAAGTTCAATATATCCTTTGTCCCCTTTTAAACTGTTTATGCAAAGAGCTCAGGGAGGACTTTACACAGTAACTTAGAGATAAAGATTGTGCAGCCATATCCTGGTAATATCTTTGCAAATTAACATGTTAGCATATGTTTTCATATGGATTTTTATATTTTAATTGGAACACCAGAGTCATATTACCAATGTGTAATATGGTGGTACAGTAAATCTGATTTTAATGCCTCCTTTTAGAATGCTCCTCTTATTTCTACCCATTTCCCTTTTGACTTACCTTGATGACATAATCATCTACTATCGTAGATGTTTCTGTATTACAACACGATTTTCCAAACAGCGAGCCTATTATGAGTATACACCAACTTGTACAGATATACAAGTATGGGAACATGTTATTTAAATAGGTGTGGACATTGTGACTAGAGCTGCAACTAATGATTATTTTATTCATTGATTGAAAAATGCTCGCCACATTTTCTCAGAGCCCAAAGTGATGTTCTACAATTCCTTCTTTACGCCTTCCAACATTTAAAAACCCAAAGACTCGTCATTTACTGCCAGCAATGAGAAAGAAAAGCAACAAATCCTGACATTTTAAAAGCTTGAACCCACAAGCACTTAATCATTTTGCTCAAAACAATTGCTCATGGGGTTGTAAACATTGCCGCTTCACGGTAAAACTCAGGAAACGAAAGCTTTGACTTTTTAAACAAATGAACACATTCCCTATGTTTAAATGTTTTGTTTTGTTTTGTGTTTTTTGTGTGTGTTGGTGGTGTGGCAGTGTTCGGTGACCTGTGATGAAGGCATTCAGCAGAGGCAGGTGGTCTGCAAAGCCAGCGACAACACTGTTGGAGAATGCGAGGGCGAAAAGCCGGAAACGGTCCTCATTTGCAAACTTAGTCCATGTCCAGGTGAGGTCCACGTTTTTGTTTTTTTTTCACCAATTTACTAGTTTGCTGCTTTTTCTTGATGCACATCTCTTTTTCGTGCTGATGTAAAGACTAAATGTGAAGAACCGGCTACATGTTCTAAGAAACTTGCGGGTGTTTAATGTCTGCTGAATCCTGCACATTAAGTTCCAAATCCTCCTGCAGTAAGTGTAAAAAAAAAAAGCAAAGCCAAAAAAGGAGACCTCTCACAGTATGTTTTTCATGCAGAAGTTGTCTCACAGCCAGATCAAACTGAACACATGGTTATGATCTCTCTTTACATACTCCCCTCATGAAACCCAGCTTTAGCAATTCCAAAACAACACGCACCAATGATATAACAACTGATTTCTAGTTAAAAAGAATTTTAAAAAAGCTAAATGGTAAAAGTGAGTGTTAAGAAGAGATTTAAAAGAAGATATAGAACCTGTCCGCCTGAGATCATCAGGCAGAGATTTCCACAGCCTGGGGCCCCCAAACAGCCAAGGCCAAGTTGTGATTTTGGGATCGTTAGAAGGGCCCCACTGGATGATCTCAGGCAGCACACTGCCTCATAGAGGGTTAAAAGATCCCATATATGGACAGGAACCAGACCATTTAAGGCTTTAAAAACAAGCAGTAAAATCTTACAATCAATTCTAAAATTCACGGGTAGCCAGTGGAGGGCAGCAAGGACAGGTGTAATGTGCTCACTTCTTTCTGTGCCTCTTAAAAGCCCGGCAGCAGCAATTTGAGTGTCGTAAGACGGCCCAGAGTCAAATATGGGACCTAGATTGAGTGCCTGTGTATGAATATGATTTGCTAAAACGCCCAGACTGGAAGGAAGAAGGCCAATATCACTGATGCAGGACCAGGGGGGATCATTATAATAACTTCAGATTTTTATTCATTGAGCCGAAAAAAATTTTCAGATATCCAATATTTGAGTTCAGCCAAACCAGACAAGAGATGGGGCATATCGGCAGACCCAAGGCTTTAAAGTGACATATAATTGTATGTCATCCACGTAGCATCGGAAGTCGATGTTATGTCTACGCGTGATCTGGCAGAGGGGAAGTAAAAAGGAGGGGGCAATCATGACCGAAAAGGAGCTGCCTCATAGATAAGAAGTGAAACGGGCCTAGAGCCACTTCATTGTTATAATTGAAAGTTTAACATGCTTGCGAGTCACAGCGGTCGACTTACATCAGCTAAGATGGGAGGCAAATTGGAGGTACTTTTCATCTCCCTGGGGTCCCATTTAGATGAGCTCTCTGTCTTTTTATGCTTGTATGATGATATTTTAATGCTGTGTTAAGCTTGTCTCTCGTTGCAGGAAGAGAGAACATTTTGAGAACATTTTGTAGCCTGTCTTGTGTAAATAGCACTGAGCTTTATGACATATCTCTAACAACCAGACTCTTTTACAGCAGCAAGAGGTTGTCAAGAGACTTTTTGTGGCTACTGCTTAGCATCATGTTTAACCATGTTGTTCTTGTCTTCCCCTCCAGGACAACCAGTGTCCTCCCTCACTGCTGCAACAATGGAGAACCCCACAATTCACGATGAAGCTGTGAACCATAGGGTTCCTGACAACCCTGTCCACAAAATCTCTTCCAGTAGGTCGACTCGTGATTTTTTTTTCACCGCTCTATCATGTGAACAACAATCACAGTTTTTTTTTTTCTTATCTTGATCTAAATGATGTCCTCTCTTCTATAGATGAGCCATGTCTGGGAGATAAATCAATTTTCTGTCAAATGGAGGTTCTTGCCCGCTATTGTTCCATCCCGGGATATAATAAGCTTTGTTGTGAGTCTTGCAACAAGAAAGAAATCCTCACCACGCACGCTTCTGTCATCCAAAACACCCTAGTGACCTCAGTGGAACCCGAGACCTCTGCTCCTTCTCACCCTTCATCATCCAAGGCTCCTCTGACAGTTACAATGCAGAGTCCAGCACAAACCACTAAAGCCACCATCAGATGGCTCGGCTCCACTGCCCCGGCGCCGACGGCCACAACCGCTGCCGCCGAAGCCCTGCAATCCACAGGTGCTGCTCCGCCCCAGGGTCCCACCAGCGACTCCCTCCTCACAGCTGGGAAGGGGGACTCAGACCCGGGGCCACTCCTACCTCCGGGGCCGCCGCAGCCCACAGCAGACTCTAATGGAGGTGCCCCCAAAGAGCACAGTCCAAACAGCACTTTAGGCCCATCCGCTGCCAGGTCAAAAAGGGACACTTTAGGATCCGAGAGGGACTCGAGTCACAGGACCCTATCAGCTCAGAAATGAACAGCGAGCACTGTCGCGAATGTGCTGCTCATACGTCTCAGTTCACCCTTTGCAGCGTCCGACGGACTGGCGGTCTTGTTGCAATTTTATTTTTTATTTACGAAGATTTTTTCTTTTCCATGCCAGTGAACTCAGACCAGACCAGAGATGGTTACCTCATCAGAACTCCAGGGTGATGTGTGTGTGCAGCGTCACTCTGCCCTCTGTGCTTCGAACACGAAACGGAAGACAAAGAAAAAAAGTTGTCAGGTGCTGTAAACTAAAACGACTAAGACGCGTTCGAAATGTGATGACTGCATTGCTACGTTCATGTTTTTATTTGTGTACAGTTGTGTAAGCCTGTTTTTTTCAAGTGCATTAGAACTACTATTGAACTTGTATTGTGAACATGTGAAGAGAGGTCAAAGGCCATGGTTTTGGTGTCAGCGGTGGAGACTGGAGTGTCCTGCCAGCATGATTATAGACCCGTTCATTCAGAATCAGTTAATATGATATTGTAATGGTGCACGGAATAAATTTAAGAAAGTTTGCAGATTTTTGCTTTCTTGCCGAATGTTGGATAGGAAGATTCCACTCACATTTGTCCATAACTATGAAACCTAGCCAGCCACTAGCTTTCTAAAGCTCACTGATAACAGCTTGCTGCATTTTGATTAAGTAATTTCGATATACAAACAGAAGAGACGTTTTGTTTTGGGAAGCTGTAACTATCTTTGGGCAGCCAGGTACAGTGACTTTTTATTGCTATATTCACATCGCCAGCCTACCAGTTGACTTGGGTACTGTTCATTAACGGTTTTATTGTGAGTTTATTATGAAATTACTCAAATACTGTACTACCTGCTGCACTCAGGGCCAAATTAGCACATTTTTTAAATGAATTTATCTTCTGATTATCAGAAAAATGTTTACTATTGAATCTAATAATAATGATAAGCATTCGACCTACAGTACACAGTAGAGTGCATACGTAAATTTACATCCACTTGTGCTATTGATATCCAAGCACGATTATTTAAATGACGTTTACATAAAGTACTTTTAAGGTCAAAACTCATTTAATTTCACATACCAACCTTTACTCAAGTAGTTGTGCCGTCTGTGATAGTGGCAACCTCCGCGTTTACCGAAAGAATTTCTTAACGTGAGACATTTACTTTTGCGTCGGTATGAATTTATGGTACATTTTACAACGTTGTTTATAGCCGTGTTGATTGACATCTGGTCATCTGGTCTCTAAGGGCAACTGGTTGTCCACAGCTCCACGTTTGTCTTGAGAGTGGAATCAAATGTCGTCATCCACATTGAGAGCGAGAGCAAATAAAAACAAATGTAATAATAATTTAAAAAAACCAAGAAACATATGATAGAAATAATATGTATTTTAGAATAAGTAAGTCTGTAATTATTCCAGCTGTACACTCCAGGCTCCATAGTCATCACTCCTTACAGGGAGCTTCATGGCTTCTCTGTCCCTGGTGCTCTTTGTTTTTGTTTTGGTTTTTTTTTTTCTCACTAGTAAAAAACAAAAAAAAGGTTCATTTTTGTTGTCAGCCAACCCCACTGTAGCAGGCCCCCTGTCTGCCTCTGTGGAAGTCAGTCACTCACAAACATTTTAAAGAAAATCAGCATGCCATGTTTTCGTTTTTGTTTTTTTTTTGTAACTGATATATTTTCCACGTAATAAATGTAATTGTAAATCTGTATGTATGAAAAAGAAATTAACAGCCCGGAGTAGAACAGAGATGCCATTGGAAAACACAGGCGATGCTGTAAGTCTGCAGACTGAGGTTGGTCATACTGTCACACCATTCCTGTATTGCAGTTCATAACATCATTATGTTTATTGTATAGTTCTTGTATATACATATGTGAATGAAAGCTTTAAATGTTAATATTTATTGAATTTTTAAGTGTTATGGAGAACAAAGTAAAACCAATTTGAAATAACAGAGTTCATTTTCTTATTCTTGCTCTGGACTCATTACATGTAAACTAAAATATTTCAAGCATTTCACTATTTTAATTTTGATAATTATGGCCTGCAGCTCAAAAAAAAAAAAATGCGTGTAGAAAAATATTGGAAAATTTCACTGTAAATGTTTAACAAGTCATTCTATTCTCTCTTTTAGGTTCATTAGATTTCTTTCTGTTAAGATGTTCATTTTTGAACATAGCGTCAAATTGTGTTGCAGCTCTGTTAATCCAGTCATCCCAGTAGGTCTTTTTGTTTGCTATAAAGGAAGCTCTTTTTAAGAGATATAGGTTGGAAGGAGTCATCGTGTAATATTGAGTTTTTCGGATGCTCCCCACAATATCCAGAAAGTTCATTTTAAGAGAGCCAATTGTCAAAGAGAATTATTAAGTCGTATTTCATCAAAAAATCATGAAATTTGCTTAATTGTTCCATTGTTCCTGTCCGTGTGAAAAAATACCACCCAGATAACGTTTCCAATGGGATAAACAGTGTAAAAAGGATTCAGTTGCTGATTGAAAATCATCTCACATTGAAGTCGGAGTCCCACGTAGAGTGAAGCGAAGCCGGGTGACATTTTTGATCCCACCGCTACACCACATAGCTGACGACAAAAGTCAGCACCAAAAGACAAGAAAGTAATTAGAGGTGACCATGGATCCATAACTGAAAAAGTATCAGCTTTTCGTCTACCTTTATCTTCAATCTTTTTCCATTCTTTAAAAGACTCTATGATTTTTTTGAAAGCAATATCTTGTAAGAATGGACATTGAGTCATTATACACTGATGCACCATTTGAAAGGGAAGTTTTTCTTGGATAATAGAGCTGTGAGCAGCCTTATTACTCAGCGTGTCCTTGACATTCACCTCTAATTACTTTCTGTTTGGTGCTCAGGTATCTGGAGTCGCACTGGGATCAAAAATGTCACCCCGCTTCGCACCACTCTATGTGGGCGCTTGAATGTGAGGTGAGATTTTTAAATCAACAAATAAAAAAGAATATGCTAAATAATCAAAATTAGAATAAAACATGGTTTTAAAGTTTCTGACCTTACACCTGATGAATATAGAGCTTAACTTTTTGAATTAAATAGCCAAAAATGAATGACACAGTCATTGTATTTGCTTAAAAGTTACTGATCAGGCTGCCTTAAAGTTTTAAAGTTTTTGAAAATAAAAATTCGGGTGACTTTCTAATGATTTGAAAACTTTCGTAGTTAAAGCAATAACTTAGAGTTTTATAGTGATGAATTGGGAAGATCACGTTGGTTAACAAACTTGGGACAAACTTCCAAAAAACTCCTTGTACTCCTTCTTTGTCGCCTCTTGCTGGAGTGAGTCTTCATTTGGTTGCACTGAAGAGTCAAAATACACAAACCCAAAACATGTTTTCAAGCCTTTTTGTCCATTCTTGGCTACCAAAGTAACGTGGCAGCACATGACGGGACTCTCGGTGGAAGGGAGACCCACTGAACTATACCATAACTCTAAATTGAGTAGTTTAAGATTGCATCTACGCATTTATGGTGATTAACCACAATTTTAACATGGTTATGAAGATTATATTTAGCAAATACATATACTTAAACTCTACACAATATTTTATATTGTATAAGGCAGGCACTGCTGTGCTCTGCATCACAAGTTATTAATCATACAGTCATCATGTATTCACATGTGTATTAGCTAAATCGTGATGCAGAGCAAGAGCAGTGTGTGGGGTCCGAGGCACCTGCACCTGAGACTGGATGTGCAAATATATTTAATATTACGGTGTACCATTTAGGCAAAACAGGCACATTCAAGCTCTTTATTAATGTTGTCCAGTCATGTCAACAGAAAAATGAGAAAATGAGGTTTGAGTTGCACGCTGTGACCACGATTCCTATTATAAGGCAGCTTCCTCCGACCAGGCCGGCTGATATCTCACAGCATCTCTCCTCATCTCCCGGCTTTCCTCTGTGACTGACAGGGAGATGCTGCGACGGCGGAGTCACGCGCACGGTCTCAGTCACCTCTGGGTGGCGCTTGCTGTGGTGCGTCTGCGGAGGTGTCTGGTGAAATCCAGCTGTGCCCGGGGCAGAGCCTGATTGACAATGGACTTTGGCAGCCATCCCTGAGAACAGCATCGCGCTTGTTAGATCACTGAATGATAATTTAGTGCTTGTCAGTCTTTGTAAACAAAACAAAGTGATTTCCAGTTCCACAGGGCAGCTGCAGTAAACGATAGCAAAAAATATGCATTAGACGGATACACTAATGCATTGCTACAGTATGTGTGCTATTGCCAAAAATTGAGAATGAAAAATGGCAGTTCTCTAAAATAATATCTAAAACTGCATTTATGAGTTTAATCCCAAACTGTCAATCACATCTAAAAGTCTTCATCAACCAGAGCAGATTTCTCAGTTGTAAATCACTGTTTTCAGTTTTATAACATGGAAGATCATGAATTAGCTGGACTTTCAGTCAATGGGGTAATATATTATGTATTTTCATGCATTCTTATTCATTTATTTATTATTTAACATTTTTGCAATTGCAAAGAATTGGGGGGAACAAATAGAGACATATTAAAAAACCAGATCAATTCTGATTGCTATGCCTAGAATAAATCACACTCCCAAAACCAACATTTCATATAAAGCAACTTGAAAAGTCTTTCATTTGAATCTCCCTGACTGCTAAGCGCCCTCTTCTTTCAGACTCAACACCTCCGGTCTGGAGAGCCGCAGGAGACATCACACGGTGCATGTTTATCCACCAGCCTCTGATAAATTAACTGAACTTTTTATCTCATAATATATTCCGTTCCATGTAGACTACGCTGAGAGATAAGACCGTGGATTGTTAGGTCTTTCCCCAGGTTATCAAATATCAACGATTTTGGCTGGGAGGTGGCTAAGTCAAAGCTATTGGATGACCTCGGAATGCTATATTATAAACTTTACCTGCATTTATAACAATGCATCATTAAGGATACGCTTTTACAGTTATACTACAGTACATATTTGTGTGCATTTTTCTGTCAAACTAAGTGTCAGCGTTGAAAATCCACCTACTTACTCAAGGTACTTGCAGGTACCTTGACTGTTACACTGTTATACTCATTATTTCTCCCCCACTACATTTGAGAGATATATTTTATACTTTTAACAATACTACATTTAAGTGGAAGCTGGATTTAAAAGTTACATTTCGGATTTTGGAGAAAACAGACTTTGTGGTCCTCTGCAACTTCCACTTTCGCCTTTTAATTTCACCGGCAGTGTCATCTCAATATTTGTTTGAGACCTCGAAGACAGAATATTTCACAATACCGTTCCTCCTACTGGCTGAAAGGCAAGGACGGATCAGCAATTCAGTGTAAAATGGTGAAAGGCTGTTTACTCACAGAGTCAACTGGAATCCACTAATCACCAGCTGTGTAAACCTGCCAGTTTACAATCTATAAACCCTCAATTTTTCATCCCTCACGCATCATGCTGTTTTTAATTAGGTGCTGTTTTCTCCCACAATGACCCCCAGCCTCCAACCGTGGCACACACACTTGTAAGTGTATATAATTTCTATGGAGCAATAGCTCTTCAAAATGAGTATCACAGTGATTCATATCTACAGGGTGCTGTGCTGCTACTGACAGCTGAGCCCAGACTGCATCTCAATGAGTAAATCCTGAACCGAAATACAAAAACAACAACAAAAAACCACCTGAAACCTACACATCAGCCTGCATTCAATGCATCATTCATCAGAAAAAGGCCGTGGGTAGTATTGTTCTACTATTGAGTTGAGGAAAATAGCCCTGAAGAAGCTCACTGCTCATTAGAGAAAAATCTGGTGGCAGCGCCAGAACGTATAATAAACGCCAAAGGAAAAAGCTCATGGCTGGCCGCAACCACAGTCCAGCACGTAAGAGTAACACATGTACACACACATTTATGTATAAAACATGTATAAAACCAATTAGAAATTAGAACAATTTGATATATTGACATACATGTCTGTCCCATATATGATATATGTATGTATAATGCATATATTTTCACATATATGTAAAGTGCAACTTATCAGAACAGTGAGCTGCACATTTAGCACCATTAGCATATATGGTCACCACATTTGTGTTGAAAACCTATATCTTCATATATCCAGAGAATGAATAAATATAATATTAACATATCACCCTATACGTTTCTGTAATATGTTTGTGCGACTGATGGATATTGCATGTATTGCACAACAAGTTAAAATGAATTTACCTTCAAATCCATATTGACCAGCCACGTAAAGCGGCATTTTCCTGGATCGTCCCTCAAAGCCTGAATGACGATGCAGGTCGGTCCATCCTCGGCCCTGTAAGCATGGAAACTTTACCTTCTTGTCCATACTGTGGATTTAATTTCCAAAATTGACCAAAAGTGTCTTTTTTGTCTTTATTAATGTATAGAGATGACTACAAATGTGTTTCTGCTGGTCGGGGTTCAGGTTAAATGGCCCCTCGGGACGAATCTGAATGACTGGCAGTTCCGTAACCGTTTGTATAGCGCCTTCATCAGGTAAATCATGAAATGATTAATGTTCCCATCCACCTTAGCTGTATTTTTTGTCGCGCTAACTAAGAAACAACCAAGATGGTGGACTTGGTCATTTCTATGCCCGACGTCACGATGCCTCTGTGAGCTTTATCTCGGGGCAGTGCTGTGTTTAGTGTTTAGTAGTCCAACCCGACACAGCTGCCTGCTGCTATGTTAATTCAGTCCAGCATCACTTGAAACAAATTAAATTCCTATTTCCCACATTCCTCATATTTCTCTGACATCCGTTAAACAAACTATCTTGCAGACGCACACACACACACACACAACAGGACTGCAGATGGCCGAAGCCCCTCATGTTAACTGGTGCTGCAGCCTTTTCAGAAGAAATGTCAAATCAAAGCACTTAGCTGAATTTATTACTCTGGAGTCAAAGATAATTTTTCAATTTTGTAGCCTACCCTACCACTCGGATGACTGTGATAACTCAGACGCTTTAAAATATGAAAAAAACATATGTTGAAGGTGTAATCCAAAGCGCAGTGGTTAATGCATCTACGGCAGCTGCGTGTCGTACCTCACAAAGCCTGCCTGAGGTGGGAAGGAGTCCAACTGAATCGTTGTTCCTCCAAGATAAACACCGGACTCGTGCTTGCAGCTGTGTCTGACACTCAGGAAGTCCCTTTGGCCGATCAGATTTCCTGCTGTTGGGGCTGAAACCTCATGAGTGACGATAGTTTCAGGTCCAACGTGCTTCAGAACCTGCAACAAACATGCCAACAGGAAATTCAGCCTGCAAGTCAAAGCGTAATGAGAGAATGTTCTCCTTCCTGCAAGAATGGGGTATGACATAAATGAATAATGGCTATACACAGAAAGACAACTACACCACTACAGGGTGAAAAAAGAACTTTACATATGAAAGAGGCAGCCATCAGCAGCCATCAGCAGCCTCCTGCGAGTTGCTCACTTTGATTTCCTGTATGTTCGGGTTCCACTGGTGCATCTCTTCCACTTTGACGAACAGCAGGTTGTACAGCTCATCCACGCTGGCCTCCAGGACCGCCTCCAGCCTGAAGACCCTCCTGGCCCCCGGCATCACTTTGCTACGGATCACATCCCCGTTGCTCTAACAAAGCGGGTCACAGATGATGGTCCGAGGGCAAATTAACACCGGAGCAGGTACACGGCACTTTAATCAAACCGAGTCAGGGTGGCGCTTTAAAATCGATGAGATTTACCTCAGTGATCTCGACCTTCCACCCTTCCTCGTCCTCCAACATGCTGAGAGCCTTCCTCATCGCTTCTTGGCCTTGTCGCACAAAGAACAGCTGGTCTTCTCTCAGTGGCGCCGGCTTCACGTCTTCAGGTTTTGGCTCTGCAAAAGATTCTTTCTTTAATCATCTTTCATCAACAAACGATGTCAGGAAACCAACAGAATTCGGTGTATTTTTCTAACCCTTATTTTTCAGTCCAACGGGTGCCCTCATGTGTTCCTGGATCTGTCCCCATCTCTGCAGCTGTGTGAGCTCCTGGCCTATCACTGCCACAGCTGTGCGCCGAAGTCCTGTGTCAGTAAATGAGGGGGGAAAATCGCATCAGAACTCAGAAAGCACCGTGAAATGAGCAGGGAGAGAAGTTCTCCCTTTGATTATGCAGGGTGTTTACCTGCCATACTCCTCAGATGGGGGTAAGAGATTCCACAGCAGAGCTTCACAACAGCAGGCAGCATAGTGTCTGTCTTTGGCAGTGACAGCAGAGCCACAGCGCGACTCTCTGCGCTTTATAAGGCCTGTGAAGGACGCTACGGCGAGATAAGTGCCGGAGAAGAAGATAGGACTGGTTCTGAATTCTCTGCTGAAGGCCACATGTGCTTTATTACCGGCCGCAACGCAGAACGGAAAATCTGTGACGAAGAGCTTATTATTTAGTGTGTTTCCTTGTTGAATCACACATTTTTGAGCTGCCAAATTTATGCACATCTCACAATATGCAATGCAATATAACGATATGGCTATTAAGAGGGTATAATGCACAAAATTCCCAGGGTGTTTAATGAAATTCAAGATGCACACTGATGAACGGACCAAATATATTGGCTTGTTTTTTAAGCTGAGACACTGTCTTCCACTTAAAGCTCTCCTGATCTTGATTTGGTGTCTAATTTGAGCCTCAATTTTGCTCCTGCAATGTGGTGTAATATCCTTGTTAACTCAAAATGTTAGCGATCTTACAAAAGAAAGTTTTACCAGCCATAGCATGGTTCAAAGGTGTAAGGCAGAAAAAGATTTGAGTCCAAACTTTTTTTTTTTAAAATATCTGTTTGTTGTATTAGATGGTCATGAGTTTTGTATTTGTTTGTTTCGTATTGGGGTTTTTTTTTCCTTTCTTTTCTTGTTCTTTGTTGCGTAAATTATTATGTATATGAGTTTCTTGAAGTTGTCTTCATAAAATGCTATGTGATTTACTGCAATTGTTAACAGACCGCAGGAAGAATGGTTGCTGCCGAGGCAGTGACTAATGGGGATATTTGAGGAAAATAAACACATAAATGGGCTTAAATGGGCTTTAATGGCTAAATTTGAGTACACGGAACGGACATTACACATATCAACAACGTCATTTTGACGTAATTACATTTTGACTAGTCGTCATGAGAGTAAGAGATATCTGTAATTTACTTTTGACTAGTCATGTTTACAAATTAGATGACTGTAATGACGTCCCTAAAACCGCCATTTGACTGACCACATATCCAAAATGACAATTGCTGGGGCAATCTGTTTTAACATTGGATAGCTTGTCTGGATATGTGGCGCACCTGTCTATGGCGAAGCCCTCCTTCTACTTTCTGTCACTTCTGACATAATTACAGATATCTGTAACGTTGTTTCACCTAGTCACAAGTTCAGTTAAAGATATCTGTAATTACATTTTGACTAGGCAGGTAGTTGAAGATATCTATACTGTAAAAACAGACATCCTCAGTTGTATTTTGGATATCCACAATTGCAGTTGGAGATATCAATAATGTGGTTTTGGCTAGACAAAACATAATGTATAATGTAGAGTTTAGACTCTTTGACCTCATACACATCTACTTTCTCCCTCATGCACGGAACATGAGGAAAAAGTTTCTAAGTCTTTATAAACAATTTATGAAAACAGCTGTTACTAAAATATGTTAAATCCAAAACATTGTTTGGCTGAGGATTTCAAATAGCTTCGCTACATGAAACACACATTTCAATCAAATTTTACTTCTCTATTCTGCATGTGCCAATTGTCTATATGTATTGTATCAGTGTCACAAAATGTAAAGATTTTTTTTATTTTTGAATGCTTTAGACTGTTTAGATTTCAAGCTGCAGGTTAGAAGTCATAAACTGTGCATGTTACTGAATGTCTGGTATATCTTATCAAGGAATTCCATTTAATTCATGTCTAATTATTCTAAAAACCATGATTGTATCTGCATTTTTAATAGATTATGTGAAATAAACCTTATGGAACTTGTGAAACACGATGTGACTGGAAATGAATCATCAAACATAATTGTGGCAATTTTTTTCTTTTAATGTCTTTTTGTAAAGCAAATACTGTAAAGATTGATTGAAAATGTGTGGCACAAATGATGTTTTGCTAGAAAGGGCGATCCATTGCAATGGCATCTCACTGATTTGAAGGTGCATCACGGTTTTCTTGACAGGGAAATTGCCACTGAAAAGAAAGTGGATATATTTTATGTAGTGAAAGCCAAAACTTAAAATATATCTGCACATCCTACTGTGAGAATGATCTAGTTAAACGATAAAATCGATGAGTAGCGGCCCAGAAATCCTCAATGCCGAATTGTCAGACGCACTTTGAGGTGACACACCTGCATCCTGTACTAAACAGCATATACAGTCGGTGTTAATGGACCAGAGGGAATCTGAAGTAATTTCCGTTTAGATTTTTTGGAGAGATCCTTGAAACGTGACCCTAAAAGGCTACAAAGATTAGCTGCTTTGTATGACAACTGTCAGCACCTGAGAATGATGTCAAAGAATGCAAATGTATGCTACTGGTGTTTGCAGAGCTTTACACTACGAAGCTCTAATCAGCCACTGGAATCAGGGTAGAAATGAACGGATTGAACTAGAATACAATGTACAATGTATATAGTTATGATTTATATAAATATTTTTTTAAAAGTCACCTACAGCAATAACCTTCTGACATATGATGTCTCCTCCCTGATGGTTACGGGGTTTACACATTACGGCAGACAAAATGTCATGCAGGCTCCACCTCTTAGGACTATATGTACATTTGACACTTATAAGAATTAGAAGAATAAGAAAGTGTCTATAGGGCAAAGCAACAATCCAGCGCTGTATGTCATGCTGCTCAATAACTTAATCCTTTCATAACCAGGAATGGTAACCCTGTGATGATACACACGAGAGGCTCCCAGAGATCACAGAAGCTTAAATTACCAAGTCTGCGTGATTAATAACTGCCCTGCACGCAAAGGTTAATCATTTTAATTCATTGATTCATTTCTTGTTTTGCATCACTTTGGTTCTTTCGCTGATCTCTGAACAGGAAGTATAATCCCAGAATACATTCCCGCTTTATTATCTAATTCTGCAGAGTATCTTATCTGTTTCTGTACTGTAGTCTTCCTCACCGATGCCTCAGGTGTTATTCCGGGAATCTGTCTCTCAGTTTGAAGCTCCTGGTCGAGCTTCTGTCTGATGTTGCTGTCAGCTGGGATTGATGGCACACATGTTCCTGCATATTCCCCCAGCCACTTTGTTTGGCCTCCCCTGCACGCGTCTTGCACTCTGCTGCCATGTGCTGAACCATCTTTGGGGCATCTTTGGTCTTGACTGCTGCCCCCTTGGATCGGGCATGTTCTTCTGTTGCTACGGTATATTCAAAGACTCTGTGCTGTCCTTTCGTTGCAGGCTTCTCTATCCACTGGTAGCATTTCTTGATTTCAGACATATGATATCTGCTACTGATACACCCCTTTATGATCACTTAGACATTAGAATAACACCTGTGCCTCCTTATTAGCCCGTGCTCCTCCAGGGGCGGTTTCATCCTTATACATGTATATACGCATACAGTGTCGATGTGTGTTTGAAAGCTGACAGGACAGGGAGAAAGCTGATCTGCAGCTCACTGCAAAGACAGCTGACAGCAGCTGGGTACAATTACAATTTGCAGAGGTGTTGATTATAATAATTATAATTAACATAATGGTTAGTGGCTCTTTTATTTGTTTATTTGCTCAATAATTCCCTTTCAATGGTAATTTCTATGGGTACTTTGTCACGGGAAATAGGATTCAACATAGAAAGCTTATGCTTTGATTTCTGTCATTATTCTCTGAATTCCTTTCCTATCGGCTCTTTTACACAATAATGGTTTACCATTTAATCCATTCATGTTTTAATTACTTTCTTTCCATTGTGGTCATTCAATTCACTTCATAATTGGATACACTCGACTCTTTTTCATTGTCATGTCTATACACCATTTCTTTGAACTGTATGATTATGATATTCCATCCACCTGACTTCTACTTGTTCGGAATGTGGATTTAAAAAAATCTTTCAACCCTACCCGTTCACTGTGTCCTGTGGGATGTTAAGAATTAATGAGTTTTTGAAGGGCGGTTTGTGTCATATCTGTAAAGTAGAGGGCCCGCTGCCACACTCTCTCCTCAATGCTGCCTTGCTGAGGTGTTGCGTGCGAGGAAACAGCTGCCTCTTATCACCCAGAGCCAGCAGGTGTCCTTGTGAGGAGGACTCATGACGTTGATTTTGAACTTCACCCACTGACCAGGCCAGCGGAGCTCAAACTGAGGTCACGCCACCATGGAAGAGGAATAACAAGGACTGTTTGGGTGTCTACAGCGGTGAGGTACGAGCACGCATGTTAACTCAAAATGAATCTGCCAATAGATGCATTTCAAGCATTAAAATTCAAGCCTTTCAGCAATGCACCAAGCAGGTTGCTCCATCGTGAGTACACGTTAATCAAAGATATAGTAATATTTCTGCAACAAAAGGCCCAAAAACAAGATATTTGTGACTCACATTTAACCCAAATGTGGGAGAGAGTGAGGAAGGAATGTGACTGACTTCCCTCCATCATCCATCTGCAGCTTCTCATCATTTTTATTGAATGAAAACGAGGAAGAAACTACTCATTCGTTACGCTGCAATTTTACTATTGTAATATTTTTATCTATTTTATTTATTATTTTCCATTTTAACGGTGTCTATCCTAATGTTTTTCTATGTTTTATGTTGCTTTTGCATTGAGCCTCGATGCCTTCTTTCTTTTATGTAAAGAAATTTGTACTATCCTGTCATTAAGATGTGCCAAACAAGCTTGAAGTGCTGTTCAAGTCTCACGGAAGTAGTAGAGGTTTTGTTGCAGATCTGTGCAGAAAGGCAACGAGACTCACCTTCAGCGTGTATGGAATTAATTCTGGGAAAAATCAATGGACACTTACCAACCTGAGAGGCCAAGTGGGGTCAAGGGATGTATTTTGGTACTTAACTGCCATATGAGAAATCACATCTATAAAGACTAGAAGGCATGTTTTCCCGTAAATACAGTGTTGAATCACAGCGGATCAACTAAGAACGTCAGAATTGATGGAATTAGCATTTTAAGATATACGACCGTAATAAACAGTAGCATGACTTTAGAGAAATGCAATTACTCATAAATCCAGTGTGATAATCTGAGCTTTCAGTGCTAGAAAATGGAGCTTTTGAGAGCAGTAACGCTGAATCATACAGAAAATGAGCTGTAAAACTAAAATAATGAGATGAGCTTATCCGGTGAAAACAGAAAAATAATTTGACGTGTAAAGCAGCTATTTAATATAGAGTTAACATATATACATACAGTATATTTGTATTGTATTGCATTGTATTGTATTGGTTTTTGTATTTATCAAAAAAATATGAAGAGAAAGTGAAAATGTAAAAAAATTATATCATAAAATTAGAATTAATGTTTAAAAACAAATTCATCTACATAAAGTGGAGAAATGAACAGTGACAGTAGTATAAATATCCATTTTCATCACATCAACAAAGTGAGTGGTACTGTAATTATATGCAGTAAAGAGAAAGGGGAAAAAGGTAGAAAGAGTGAGAGGGCAACGTGCAGCATAAGATTCCAACTGACAACTGCTGTCAAGGACTACAATCAGACACAACAATAAAACCACTGACAGTTAAAGTGAGAAACACTGATTATCCCGCAATTCATCTTGACACAAACCATTTGCCCTAAAAACCCTTGCAGACTAGGCACCCACCCCCCGCCCCAAAATGGCATTGGCACATCCATAAAGCCCCCATTGTGGGTGAGACTTACCTGCTGAGTAACATGACCTCTTGGGGGAGGTGTGGTGATCTCCAGCTCCATTGTTCTGTGGGTCCTGCAGGTTTGCTGGTTGAGGTCTATGTGTATTGAAAATGCCTGGCAGGTCAGATTGAATCGGGACCTGGGGAATTTGGAGACCCTTTCAACCCCCTTAATCTCATCAATGCTCATGTCACACTGTTCCCGAGTGGTTTTTTTGTAGTGTGGCAGAGCTCATTGTCCTGCTAGATGGACCATTGCCTTCAGGCTGTGCTGTTGCCCTGACTTTGACTGAAACAACATTGTGGTAACTTTTATGGATCAAATAACATCCAGATGCACAGCAGGAGTTCAGATTTGCCTCCTCACGTTAATTGACGGTGTTGTGGCTGATCACAGACGCGTGTGGTCCACCAGCTGAGCTGGCGTGCGCCACCGCACGCATATATTTCAGTTTCGGTCTATAGAGCTTTTCAAAAAAACATGATGAGACACTCCTGAGACAAATTGACTTTTATGTAACATCATATACAGTTTCATGGAACACTGTCACTCCTAAAGCTTACGGTATATCAAAATGCAAATGAAATATATTGCAAATCTCTCAGGAAAATTGGCACACACACAAAAAAACATGCTTAAGAAAGCCTGGGATTTCAGACATATTGGAGCTGATAAACAAGCGAACCAATCTAGCCATGATACAATATGATAAGGTGATGAAACCTGGGAACTCATATGCGCACTGAGTCGTGGCACGGCTGATCTTGAGGACGATTATCTGCTGCTGCATGGATCTCAAGGACCTCCGCATCTCCGATCCGTTCTGCAAAAAGAATTCTCAAGTGAGACTCATAAAAGGCAATAATTTTACTGTACAGTCGCAGCTCCATCTGTTCTATTAATAATAGATTGAAAATGAAAACTGTTTATGTAGCAAGCTTGCAACAAGTCTTCATTCAATGTTCTGGCTTGTGCCTACACTTGTCCTTGAAAGTGGCTCTTAAAAGCCACCTGCTTGATGCAGACAGACAAACTGTCAGATTGTATGACTGTTTCTTCAACAAAAGTAACATTTTGTCTGCATAAAGTACACTTTTATCGACAGTACAGACTCCTAGTGTGACCATATAACTTAAATAATAAATAATATTAAGGATTAGTTTAGAGCATTTTAAGACGGTTCATTTTTAAAGATTCAGTATTAATTCAAGTCCTGCCTCAGTCATTAAATCTGCAAAAATGTATTTTAAAAAACTCTACACCAATCCTGAACTAGATAAAAACTGTTTGCCAAGTCTCTGGCATTTCCCTTTATGCCCCTAATTGCTCAAACCATTTACTTAAGCCTGGACAGCTGGAGGCTGTGTTTACACTCTAAAATTACAGTTTGTTACATTTAAGAAACTGAGCACCAAATTTAATTTCCCAAATTCCCTTTTTTTCCCCAATATCCTCAGGTGAAGCATTATGTTCAGGAAAAGTTATTATCCGAATGTGTGAATTGTGAAAAAAGTTAACCACATTTTCCCATCCGTGTTTCCTGAGTGTGATAAATGTTTTCTGGTTCTTCTCCACACTCGCACAAATTTTGGACCGCGATCTTTGAGTGTCTCTCAAAAGCCTCTGCAGGAAGATTCTTCCAAACCACAATCGTTCCGTATGACATGCAGATGGCTCTACATCTAGCAATGCTGGCTGCAAAGAAGCTTATTCATCTGTCCTGGACATGTACTCATCCAACCTGTTTCGCACATTGGCTTAAGGAAATGCTGTCAATTATACAAACTGAAAGATTGTGTTTGCTTAAAAATAAATTTTAAAAAAAGGACCTTTCCCAAGACTTTGGGGTCCTTTCTTGGCTCAGTGTACCACCTGATCTGTGATTTTAATCAAGCAAAAGAGCCTAATTTCAAATTGAACCCACTTATTCCATCCCATTCCTGAGTTGTAAAATACGGCAGCAATTTTTCTAAAATGTTATTTATGTAATTTTGTAAACGGGCAGCTGGGAGCCGTTCTGTAATGTGCTGTGGTGGTGTTTTGATTTATGTGTTTATTGTTCTTAAATAGAAAATTGCAACACGTACAAACCCAAATACAAAACAGTTAGCACGTTAGCACAAAATACAGTGATTTTCAAAAAAACAGTTAATGAGTTCGACCATTCTATATCTAGTCTTTGTGCTGTATTGAGTTGAATATAAAATTGTTACCTGGCCTGTCATGGGAAGCTTGGCTCGCTGTGAAATGAGCTACGGAGAACAATAACACCAACGTTAGACATTGTGAAAGTTTAGCACTGAAGATTTTGACAAAAACAAAAGAAATTGACCCGACCTGGCTCTCTGCGGCTTTCTCCACGAGTGGCCGAGGGCTGGACGGCACGCCGCTGCTGAAGTTATCCCGGCGTGAAGTGCATGGGGCCGCTGAATGCTTCGCCGACTACAGCCCGAGAGGTCAATGCCACCCAGAGCTGGTTTAATCATCCCCATTACCAGGTCTTTCTCTGAGGGTGCACCACTTCAATATCAGGAGAAAACACATCAGTTCGTCAGCAGTGCAGCGTTTCTTCTGTCACTGCTTAAATCACAGAATTGCAATATTCATGCAATCAAAAAGTAATTAACATATTTATTAAACCTGTCCAAGCATGGAAAGTATGAGTGCTAAAGCAGTTGACATGTGTGATCGAATGGACCCTTTTCACGGCAGCTATGTTGAGTAAACACAGGTTATTAAATCAAAATGATTGAGGTCCTGTTCCATTTAGCATAACAGAGCCTGTGCAATGAGGCAAAAGGTACAAGAGCAGCACCTGAATGACCTGAATGGAAGAGAACCTTAATTAGAATCATTGGGAACACCTATTCTGTGCCAAGATGGCTGCTGCAAATGGAATTTCACTATAAAGTCAGTTCATTATCATACAGACACTTTACAAATCTTACTGTATGAGTATATTTGTAGCCGTGATACAAACGTTTCATTATGCCAAATAAGTGCAACCACTCTGAGACCCTCTTTCAAATTGGCATGTACGACGGAAAACGTTTTGCAGCACATCTGTAAAACTATACACTCTGGACGCATCGACATGGGTGTTACCTCTCTTGCCTGCGAGCAGGAGCCACTGCTGCACTGCGGACAGAGAATCAGTCTGCAGGATCTGACGGAGTAGCTCCAGCACCTGACACGGGAGCAGCAGGAGCATCACAAGTTAAACTTGAATGTCTGAATCTTGTGCTGGAGGGAATTTTTCAACAGCAATGAAAATGCAGCACGACCTGAAGTAAAGTCTGTGCGAACGGCTCACTTTCTGTGACGTTAGAAAGCTTAGAAAGCTGCTTTTGATCTGCTGCTAAACCATAGTGTGTGGAATAAATTATGAGATAGATCTGCTTCAGTTCACACCCGTGTTGTCCTGCAATATGTATCTGTGAAAGAGCGAGTTATCGGTGGAGGAGGATTTCACCATCAGCTCTTGGTCATGGAAGGGCTGCAGGTACTCTGGGCACTGGGAGTGGAATCTGTGTTGGTATGACTTGGAGGGAGGAGGGATTATTCTCCCAGTTTCAGCTGAGTATTGACTCTTCCGTTGGGCAAATTCTGCTACAGGTTGCTCCTGCTACACAAACAAAGCCATGTTTAGCGCAAAAACCTGAAATATGTGTCAGCATTAGCATTTTAAATAAGAAATTTAAGAGGCAGACATTTTTGTCATAACTATATTGACTTTTTCCACCATCACAAGAGCTTCTTAGCCTTGACTTACAGTAAGCCCAGGGCATTTTTAGAAACTTATTGGCCCCACACTGAAGGCTGACTTATGGTAAGCACACTTTTGAGGAAAGTCACTTGACATTAAACAGTCACATAAATGAATTATTTTATTCTTTTAAGAGATGGGCAGAAGCCTAACACTAACCCAGTCACCGTTCAGTTTAGGCTTCATGGAGTCTTAAGTCTGCGTATTTTACAAATGTATTTCTGACGTCTTTGGCCTATATTTTTAGCTTATCGTCTATATTGATTCACAAGGTGGCACCAGTGCCTGTGAGGAGCGTATTCCCCTCTATGGAGGCTGGACAATAACATTATTGAAGCCATAAATATAAACACGTTCTTTCCCTGGCAGATCCCCAGCAGCTGCGGCTGATAAATGTTTGCTTCTGTGCTCAGAGACATGAGTGCAAATTGGATTTGACGCACTAAAGGGGCATTGGTGGGAGAAATTTCTCGAGGTATATGACATGTAAGAATAATTGTTTAAAGGCCCTTCTGTAAATCACTCTTAGCTGTTAGCCCTAAGGCTAAGAAAGCGTTTGAAAAAGGACCATCCTGGCACATTCCAAGTGGGGTATCTTAATTTTTTAAATCAAGGACTCGCTGGCTCTCCTTTGAATTGGTTACGCCGATTTCAAACAATTAAACGTGCCTCTCTTTCTTGCGGCATGCCACAGGGATCTACTCTTGGCCCTTTCCTCTTTTCGTTGTACCTGCGGCCTCTTGGGTCAATAATAGCTAAGCATAACTTGTCTTTCAATTGTTATGTGAATGATTTTCAACTCTATCTGTCTTAGAAACCAAATTGATGTGATGTACTGAACTCCTCTGCATTTAAATGATATCCTAAATATACCCTGAATGATTTGTGCATGCCTAATGTTGCAGTGGAAAACTTTGGTTCTCTCACGTCTTGTTTCAAAACAGCTGTAAAGTTTCCCGTGTGACATTTGACAGCGGTTGGAAATTTGACCAACAGATTGGTGCTGTTATTATTCAGCCTTGTTTCCTGAGTCAAGTTAAACCCTTTCTCAACCAATCTTTAGGAAGCAACTTGACCGTTTTAATGTCTGTCAAACTTCTCTTTGATGGCTCCAAC
Organism: Mola mola; assembly: GCA_001698575.1. Taxonomy (NCBI): domain Eukaryota; kingdom Metazoa; phylum Chordata; class Actinopteri; order Tetraodontiformes; family Molidae; genus Mola; species Mola mola. The sequence continues at coordinate 2,160,457 of KV751339.1, forward strand.
TTGTCCAAAATGTTTGCTGCCCACAAAACTTAACACTTACAGACGTCACCACATTACTTCTGTACTTCTCTCACTGCATTGGTTTTCTGTCAGAATTGATGATAAGATTTTGATCTTTGTTTTTAGAGACATTCATGGTTTTCCCCACCTTATTTAGCTGAGATTTTGTCACTCCATAAACATAACAGGGCGCTGCGGTGTTCTGATGAGTTCATTTTATAAGTCCTGAGGTCAAGTTACAAACTGTGGGGAGATCATGTTTTCACTGTCGCTGCTCCTGAACCTTGGAACAAGTTATTCCCTGACTTACACACCATCACTGAGCCAGAACTTTTTAAGTATAAGCTCAAAACGTATTTGTTTGGAATGGCTTTAATACCAAGTAGTGTTGTGTCATTTTTTTAATTTCATGTGTGTTTTGTTGTTTTATTCTTGTGAATTAGTTAGTTAGTCATCCAAATGCTCTGCAACTCTAAACTAACATGAAGTTCTCTCCACCACTGTTATATTAATATTAATAATTAGACAAATAGGATGGCGTGTCAGGTACCGTGCTAAGTTTGCAGAGAAGACGATGAATGAAATGACATCAATAAAAGATGTGTGACTTGAACAGTTACCGTGGAAACCTCGAATAATGGGGGGGGAAAAAAAGTAAAACATGACGGAAACATGGCATTTCTGTTTTAACATATTGAGTTTGGCTGGAGACAGAGGCTTCAGTTTTCAGGTAAATCTCTCGCTAAAGTCAGCAGCGAATTAGGAAATAGAACATCTGCCCAGAGGCACTAAAAATATTGTTCTTTGTTAGTTCAAGTTCGTCCCTCGGCGACCGTCAGGAGGAGGCATCAGACATCCTTGGGTCATGTTTGTGCCACATGAGCAGACCGTAATCACGACCCTGAACGTACGCAGCCTGAATCTCAACAATAGGTGTACTTGAGCCTCTTTTTTTTCATCCAAAACCTGGAATGAAGGGATCTCTTTCCCCCTTGAAACAGCAAATAAATCCAATCAAAGTGTTTTTGTTTATCTTTATTTTTGTTTATGGCTGAGTTCTGACTGCCATATGTGACGTGTCAAATATTACCACATTCACACTTTGTCGATGCCAGGAACTGGATGTCCATAATCCAATAAGCTAGTACCCACAATGTCCCTGTAGGTTACACCCACAACAAAGGATGTTTATTACTGTAGACTGTTTATCGGGACCCTGATATCCAACCAAAAACTTGACACCATAGTTTCTGGCAATGTCTGCTTGTTTTTCGTGTGTCGTATACATAGTTCATATTACAGAAGCAATGCTTGTACCTCTTTTTTGGCCATTTGTGCTTGAGAAGCCAAATTGACCTTAGCAGCGAGTTCTTTCAGTTCATCCCTCCAGGCCTCTGAACACAGGAGAGCCAATCCCCCCCCTTTTATTATTTGAAAGCTGAGTTTTTATGAAAATCAATGAACTGAGCTGCTGTGTGTCAGGAAAGACGTTTAGTACCTGATCTGCTTTTATCACTGCTGACTCTGTTAGGATGGTGAGGAAAACTAAAGCCGGGACGGGCTGGTTTCCTGAGGACGTTGCTCTTGAGGAGTGGATGAGGAAATAATGATGAGGTGACATTCCAATCATCTCTAACCATGCAAACGGGGTCTGCCATTGAGCCCTGTGGGAAAAAGAAAGGCATGATATTAGTTCACACACACAAAAGGTGAAGCGCATGAGAGGGACAAACAAATGAATACCCTGAGGAAAT
>KV751339.1:2169836-2180378 GCA_001698575.1 Mola mola
ACTCCGGGTCTAAGTCAATCAGTTCTAAACTTCACTATCGCCCTCTGGTGGTGGGCTGCAGTATTTGGGCCATGATACATTTCAAATATATAAATAAATATATTCAGGTTGGGGTTAGTGCCATCTGCTGGCCATTTGTTGTGTTACTCGCTCAACCAAAAACCTCTGTGGAACACCATTATTACTATTAATACTATTATTTAACTTTTTTTTTTAAACATGACAGGACCATTATTAAATAATTTACACTGTATCATTCATTATAATTAAAATGGGGTAATCTGGGTCATCATATTTTGCGCTGTGTCCTATAAAAATAAACAATAAAGACAACTATTTTGGCAACATGTTGCAGCACATATAATTTTAAGAGTAATTGCTCCATTTCAACATGCAAATTGTTGCCTTTGTGCTATTTTCAAGTAAATATTGGCTGTAAATGCTCTGTAGCCTAAAACATCCCACTCCAAACGTATTATTGTAGTTTCGGGATGACTACTAGAACAGCAGTATAAGGTAGAATCAAAATAGAAATACAAATTATTCATTCTTCAAAAAATGAGTCTGGAATTTTCCAGCACTTGATGCATTAAATCACAAGCATCAATGTGGGTTTTTTTTTTGTTTTTTTTTCATTTTTATCTATTTATTTTAGTTTGTCCACTCATGCAAGGAATGAAATATAAATCCATCAGATTGTGTCCGTGCATCAGGTCTGCTGGTGACCACTGGGTTGTCTCACACACACACACACACACACACACACACACACACAGGGCAACATCTGCAGCAGGGACAGCAGCTGGGTGAGGGAAGCTGCGCAGTATCTGCTCGCACCTGCGGGCTAAGAGCAGGTCTCCATCTCTCAGCCCCTCACAAACTAGTTGGTCTCGGGGTCGAGCCGACACCGGAGTCAGGATGGCAGCAGCTGCGACGGATTCTGGCCAGGGGGCGACCAAGATAACACCCGAGGCGCTGCAGGAGATGCTCCACTACTACAACCTGAGTCGCCAGGAGTTCATCAACACCTACAACATCCAGCCGCTCGTCTACATCCCCCAGCTGCCCTACAGCGCCAAGACCGTCTTCGTCATCATGTACATGGCCATCTTCGGCATGGCTCTGGCTGGGAATAGTTTGGTCATCTACATCATTTTGAAGAAGCGCACGATTCAGACGGCCACGGACATCTTCATCTGCTCCCTGGCGGTCAGCGACCTGCTCATCACTTTCTTCTGCATCCCCTTCACTTTGCTGCAGAACATCTCCTCCGAGTGGTTCGGGGGTGAGTTTATGTGTGCAATTCACACGATCGGAGGTGACAAGTCGTTGTGTAGATTGGAATAATTGCGCTGCTGCGGTTAAGGGAAGTGTGAGTAGATCACTTCAGTTCCCATTTTTTCCACTTTTACAATGAATGTTGGCCAGCGATCAATCAAAAACAATGATCCTGTAATGGGGACAAAGTCACTGCGCTGTGGGAAAATGTTTAACACAGAAGATGTCGTTTCTTCTGCTCCTGGTTGGTTTGATCACCTTTACAAATGAATCAGACACGTTTGGCTCCAAATCTCACTGAACAAATATGTCTTTCAGTTTCAGAAGAGGACACAATAGATGCCACCAAAAGTGGTATAAAGTGGTATAAAATGTATGTAAAGGAAATGCAGGTTACCCCATGTTAATTATAATGAACGATACCGTGTAAATTACTTAATAGTTGTCCTGACATGTTTTTAAAAAAAGTTAAATAATAGTATTAATAGTAATAATGGTGTTCCACAGAGGTTTTTGGTTGAACGAGTAACACAACAAATGGCCAGCGGACGGCACTAAAGCCCAACCTGAATATATTTATTTATATTTTTGAAATGTACCATGGCCTAAATACTGCAGCCCACCACCAGAGGGCGATAGAGAAGTTTTGAGCTGATTGAATTAGACCCGGAGTGTCAAACTCATTTACCGCGGGGGTCACATGCAGCTTAGCTTAACCTCGGAAAGGTCGGATGAAAAAAGCCGTAGTCTAATAATTACGAATAGAAACAGTGACAAATTATTTTCTTTTATTTCAGTATGTTTTATGTAAAACTACATAGGGAAAATGTTTGCAATTAATGAAGAGTCAAGCTACAGAACAGATGAAAAGCCTGTCTTATGAAAAATGTGTGCACCTTTAACATGCTTAAATTTCTTCACTCAGTCAGTCTCACTATCCAATAAAAGATCATTTTATTGTAAAAAAAAATAAATAAATAATCCCCAAAAGTTGCCAGACCCCTGCACGTTCACAAAGGCACAAATAAACTCTAAGACAAAACAGTGTAATTCAAATATTAAGTCCCAGTTTCTCCCCGTCTAGTCACCCGACGCTTACTTTCTTGTCTGCACATGTTTCTTGGTGAAACGTGAATCGTGTCCGTCGTGTCGATGCTGTGATGTCCAAAAAACAAACAGACAGACAGACAAACAGCTTCGGTGTTTCGCCACCTGCAAAGAAGCCGCAGACCGAGCTCCAGCTGAAGTGTTCTTTTCTGAAAAGTGGCTCCAAGATGTGCCATGGATCAAATTGAATGATGAGCGCACTGAAATGCGGCGCAAAATATGCCGCTCGCATCCACGTCTGGCAGACAAAGCAGGCGTGTTTTATACAGGCTCAAAGAATTTCCCTCATCGTTTGTTTGAGAAACATGAGGAGCGTAAGGAGCATATTAATGTGGCAAAAGCCTCTGTTAAGAAAGGAGCTAGTCAAAACAAAATGTCCAGCCTGAATGAAGAAGAGCGGGAAGCTCTTTGTAATATTTTTCTGCTCGCTCTTCATAAAGCTAAACACACACGTCCCTTGTCTTCATACACTGAGGATATCCCTTTACTGAAGCGGCCAGGAATAAATGTAGGGAGTGCAGATCATTCCCGTGAAGCAGGAACGCGGATAATGGAGACCATCGCGAACACTATCAGCGGAGAGTTAAGAGCAGAGTCGGAGCTGGCTGAATTTTGGCGATTGCTTTTTGATGATCCTTCAACTTGGCCTCAGGAAATAAGAGACCTCCGCCGTTTTGGCAACACAACCGTTTGTGCCATTCTCAAGAAATATGAGGCCGTCTGGCATCTTGACAAAAATGTCACTCTGAGGGAACGGATGCTCTTAAAGCAAGCAGGAAAACGCTTGGCAGCCTCTTCTGTGTGTGACTCAATAAATACAAATAACAAATACAAGCAACCCAGATGTTTACACCAGCATCATCAAAACGGTGAAAGTGTCACTTGCATTGCCTCTGAGCAATGCGACGTGTGAGGGGGGATTCTCACAACTGACCATAATGAAAGACGAGTACACATCTCGTCCGTCGCGTGCTCGTCTCTCAGCCCAAATGCACATTCAGCAGTCAAAGAGGACCTCAGAGACAGCTGTTGACCTGTGGATGGAGACAGCTAGAAGGAGGCTTAACCAGGGACAAGCATGTGCATCTAGAGCCTCTTCATCATCTACCATGCAGGAAGCTGAAGCAGAGGACAGTGAAGGAGACACGGAGGAGGACAGCGAGGAGGACTGAACTTATTAATACCTCGGTATATATATGTGGTGAATACCAAACATCATCTCCTCCACCTCGACCAGCCAGGATGAGAGAGCAACAACCGTGTTAGTAAAGTTAGTATCATAAAGTTAGAGGAGCTCAGTGCATCCTGGGAGGTCCCCTCACCAGTCTAAGCCTGTAGCGGCATAACTAGAGGTCCTTCCGCCTTAAAACCAGAACCTGTGAATATTCAAAATGCACTCATTTATAAAGTTTGCAGAGGAGCTTACGTGGCCATCGGTTATTCTACTTCCTGTCAAAAATGCTGCATTATGGCTCAGCAGGAGATTGATTGTGGGGGCTGCATGATAATAGGGAGTTAATACACCAGGGTTGTAATGCATTCATGAATTACTTCTGCATTTTCCTGAGGGAGGAGTGACAGGAATGGATTTGATTATTAATTCATAGCCATCTTTATTTCAAAAGATGGCTTTATTTATAATTCCATGCATTTGCATTTTCTGTAGAATTTATTTCTGCACTGTTATCATATGAAGTATAAAGTGGAGGACAGTGTGTAGAGGGTACCAGTGCTTTCCCCAAAGAACTACCATATATGCTCCAATCACTGAGCCCTTTGACTCAAAGCCCCAGTATTCTGTTAGCCAGTTATCTTGGTGCCATTGTGTACACACATTTTTACACATAACGCCGCTACCAAGAAGAAATCCACAATGTCAACATAACGAACATCTGCCACCTTCTGTGAAATGCCATAATCCTGCCATCATAAAGTGAGTGGCAAATATTTGACTACAAATCAAAGGCATAAAGTTATCCAACTGGCAGGCATTGCCAGTTCCACACATCTTCCTGACCCATTTTCTCACAGCAGTTATAAACACATGTCGTACTGTTGACAGATAAAAGATAAGACATCTCTCAACAGGCAGGCAGGGGTGTGACAAAGATGCTGTGGTCCTAAATTTAAAAAATGAGATGTTATGGTGTGGCCAATTGCATGGACGCGATTATATATAAACATCACGTCTGATGCCAACGAGGACACGGAACTGTGATGAGCAGCCTTCGTTTGTATCGCAGCAATAGAAGGCCAGCGCAAAGCATGCACTCCTATTAAGATTCAGTCACAATTAGTTCAGGTTGGATCAAAATAGATGTGATGTTGGCCACGGAGTTCATTTTCACCTGGGTTTGGGCTCTGGGCTTCAGTAGCCGTGAAATGTGTGCAAGGACCGCGTCGAAGTGCAAACACAGTTGGTCATTTTGTTATTTCAAGAAAACTCTGCGGGCCAGTGGGCAACATGAAGGACTCTGGAGTCCAGAGTGAGGGTCCACAATTCTTTGCCTCAGTGCACATTTGATGTTTAGATTTATCTATTATTATTTATTTATCCTGAGCACAGAATGTAACGTTTCTCTCAATCAAAACCATGACGGCAAAAGTGCTAATTATCTCCTCTATCTTGCACGTTTCACTTTCATTATTAAATCACCACCACTGCAGATGAGAATATTCATTTTAAAACGTTTTATTGATGATACACTTTGTTACGTTTGTTTTTCTCTTGACAAAAGACGTAACAACGGATTACCGGATTATTCCAGTTTTAATGTAGAAATGTTGCAAAAATGTTTTCCATTCATCATCTGTTATTGTGGCTTGTCTAATCTTTTGTGAACATTTGAACACTAATTTTGAATACTGCGTTGTTCAATAAGCACATTCTAATTCCGGAATGAGAATGGCTGCTTTCTTTGTTTTTGAGTTGCCCTCATGTGGAGAAAGTAACTTCAAATTTTAGTCCCCAATCAAACAAATTGGCTTGAAGCAAACGTTAATGGAAACTGTCTCCGCCGTTCCTCTGCACCACTTCTCATCGCTTCAATCCCTCTGTTTATCCTGCAGGGGTTCTGGTTTGTAAGACAGTTCCCTTTGTGCAGACCACAGCCATAGTGACAGGCATCCTCACCATGACCTGCATCGCCATCGAGAGATACCAGGGCATTGTCTACCCGCTGAAAATGAGACGGCAGTACTCCCCCAAAAGAGCATACAAGATGCTAGGTATTGGCTCATTATGTTGACAGGATTGTTTGTGTTTGTGCCTTACAGCTCCGCCATGTGTACTGTGCCACACGTCTGGTAGATCCAGGCAAATCTAACTACAAACACCTTGTTTTTCTGCAGGAATTCAACAAAGGCTGACGCATGCGGCATGTAGGCAAACATAGTTGTTTGTCTCTCTGTATATTTTGAGTGCGATGTTTACATCTTCTTTCTTTTGATTATTGAAAATACCCAAGTAAATTTGGTTTAACCGCTCCAGCTTCTCAGGTGGATGTGTACTCAAGCTCAGCATGCCCGAAGCACACCTGACAGTCAGAGACGTGAGAAAGTGAAAACAGAAATGCAAATGACACCGAACAAATCGTGAACTAAAATGTACAGATATGTAAATACAGATATGTATGTTGCCTCTAAAATATTTTAAAGGAAGTATAAAGTGGCAGAAAATGGAAACACTCAAGGAGCGCACAAGTATTTTAATAGCATCTGAATGTAAGTGCAGAAGTTACATTCTACCACTTGCTTGTGAACAATAAAAACGGTCGTTAGGTATAATTAGAGTTGTTTTGGGAAATGACTGTTAGTATTTACCCCAAAAATAAGCAGTGTAGGATTTAAAACCTACAATTCCAATGCTAAAAAGAGCACATTTTTCTGTGTGTGTTTGTGAATGTTTTATTCTGTCTGCGTCCTGCAGGCCTGGTATGGATCGCCTCAGTGATCGTGGGCTCGCCGATGTTATTTGTGCAACAGCTGGAGGTAAGTGTTGTCCTTTGAAGCAACTCACTACTTGCCATTAATTTCCCTCATCTGTGACTGCAAACCAAATCAGGAGAATTTGGTACATGATGTAAAATTTGCAAACCTTTTATCGACGTCAACGTTATTAAATACAGTACCTTTAACTCACATCACCTTTTAACTCTAAATAAGCGTTTGGGAAGAAAGGACACCATCATCCCTAAAAAAGATGCCACAGGCATGCCACAGTTTTTGCGCTAACGCACCGACATAATACCCTCACAGATGCTTTTGATGTTTGTAATCTTTAGCCAGAAGGACACAACGTCCATGAATTCTAGAAAATATTTTGTTGTAATCTCCTTCATAGACTCCTGGGCCACAGATCCTGGGGGGGGGGCACAGGGGACATGTCCTTCCCTGCAACTTTGTAAAACTTCAGCAATTAAAAAGTGGATTTATCTACTTACTTTCCTTCATCGACCTGTCCGCAACACGGAAGTAACGTCGCCTACGTTTGGGGCGTTTTAACCGACTGTCGGTGAATTGACTTCAGAGTGGAGGAAGTGAACTTTACAGACGAGGAAGAGAGGAGAGTGAACTGGAGTCTGTGCTGAGTGTTCAGTTACAGCAGTGACTGGCCTATACGTACATTTACCTGCCCACATAAACGCTCATTCCTCATTGTTGCTTGATGATATCACCAGTATGTTGAGTTGATTCCTCTCAGAGTTAACCTGCGTGCCCAACAAGTCAGGGTTGCACTGAGTCAGCGGCAGAGAAACGGGAAAAGGAAGACATCAGATCTTTTCTGCAGGCGCAAAACACCTGTGTGTGTGTATTAATTCCCCCGCACTATTATAAGTATTAGATGCTCATAGTAAACGAACGAAGGGCTGATACTATCAGGTACGGGGTCTGAATAAGACACAAACCAAAGCTTCAAAGTAAAACAGGAAACCACGAATGACCCTAACAGACAGACACTTGACACTACCGGACGCTGACACATACGTTTGTTCTTTTTAGACAACAAGAATAGAGAGATCAGTAGAGAGCAGCAGCATAACGACACAGCTGGGCAGAGAAAGAGTCCCAGGTTTCATACTTAAAACACTTAAGAGGCATTTATGCCGCAGCTTACTCAAGATTCTCAGAATCTTTCGGTGACATAACGGGGGTTACATGTTGAAAGAGTTGGACTCTCTGCCCACTCAGTGGTAAACCTTGCTCCGTCCTTGCTGGTGAAGGTGTGAATCTTGCCTCGTTTAACTGTGGAACGTTCCAGCCAGGTGTTTTTGAGCATTCAACAAGTTCCCCTGTCTCAACTTGTTTGATAAGTGTTACCGGAGGGAATATATTTCCATAGATAAGAGAATTGATCAGATAAAAGATTAACTATATTTTTTTGTATTTTTCTTCATTTTAATTCAGCATCAAAAAGGATTAGGCAACTGTCACACTCTATTTTATTTACCTCTAACAGAGCATCCCAGTTGTTTTGGAATTAGGGTTGTACCGCTAAATACGACAAAAGTCATTAAAGCACCTAAATTACAGCATTGTCTATGCCTCTGCAAGATTTCCTCCTACTAGCATGATTAAACTATTGATAGAATCCTTAGATTTGAAACTTCCCTAACTGCACATTGACAAATGTTAAAACTGCGTGAATTAGATAAATTCATTAACATCTCACACTACAAATGGGAGAAGAGCTGCCTCAGGCCAGGTAGTTGAGGGGGGTCAGGTGTGAATAAACATGCATATTCATGTTTGTGTAGGTCCACATCCAGGCTGAGGTAGTCTTTACTTGAAGGCATCTGGACTTCTTTTTGGTTTTGAAGACGTTCAGGAACATCTGAGGAAGAAAGGAACAACAGGCGAAGCAACGTTGTTGTCCCACTTGTGGCTGGAGTGTCAGAGAAACAAGGTTTTCTCTAAACACGACATCCCGTCAAAATGGAGGCACCATCATTGGACAGGGGTGGTGGTCTAAGACACCAATTTTCAGCCACCTACAATGCAGTCCTGACATCTCTTCCCAGCTGATTGGATCAATTCATCATTTTTACATAGCAAAAAGCCTGTGCAACCACTTTGGATGCCCAAAACAATCTGTCACAATGTCTCAGTGTGTGTTTTTATTTGTGCTTATGTTCAGAACTACTTTTCACCACGTCTATGATTTTTGTTTTTTTAAGAAAAGATACAAACATGACACACACATTGCTTTCATATCGTTGTAGCCGAGCTTGTGCAGACCATAAAAATACAATCAGCTGCCCTCTCCATCACAATAGGCAGCTTAGAAGTGAAAAATCCTGCCGTCTCCAAACGATAAAGGGGGGAAAGGTAAAAATTGCTGCACTTTACATTCGGTAAATCTCTCAAAGCTTCATGTAAATACCAACCTGTCGCTCAGAACTGCTTCAACCCATGATGGTTTGTCCAGGAATAAAAGCTTTTCTCTCTCCCCCTCCCCCCATCTCTCTCTCTGAAAGGTAAAGTACGACTTCTTGTACGATCAGTACCACGTGTGCTGTCAGGAAAGCTGGCGCTCTCTGGGTCACAGGCAGGCGTACACCACCTTCATCATGGTGGCTCTTTTCCTGCTCCCGCTGGCAGCCATGCTCTTCCTCTACACGCGGATCGGCATTGAGCTGTGGATCCGCAAGAGGGTGGGCGACTCCTCAGTCCTCAGCACCATGAACCACAGGGAGATCAGTAAGATCTCCAGGTAGGTGAGGCAGCACAGTGTGAATGTCTGCTGTCATTGTATAAAGTATTTCCCCCAGGAATATTAAAAGGTTTTCTTGTATTCTGGCCAGTGGAATGTCACCTACTTGTAGATGAAGAAGCAACTCCAGCTGAAGGGAAGAGAGAACTTGCACTTGAGGCAATTTTATAGCCCAAACTTTGGGTTGTTGCCTGGTCAGGGTGGGTGTTTGGTGTGTTATGGAAGGAGCAGAGCTGGAAGGCAGTTCTCGATTTACCAGTCAACCTACCTTCCAAGCCTCGTCTAAAGTCTGGAGCTTTGGGTAGTGGTTGGAGGAATTAGATTGCGAATACGAGCTTCCTCCGTCTGGAGGCTCGGCCTTCAAAATGGGACGTCCAGAGCAGCTCAGAGCAGAGTCACTGCTCCGTTACGTCGAGAAGAGCCAGCCAGCTAAGTTGGTCAGGGTACCTCCTGGGCCACTCCCTTCGGAGGTCCTCCAGGCAACTGGGAGGAGACCCCAGGGTCTGGAAGGGAATATGTCTCATCACCTCAGGAGCTAGAAGGTTTTGCTGAGGAGCGGGACATCTGGAACAATCCGCTCAGTCTACTTCTAACTCTGGACAAATGGAAGGTAATTGATGGATGGTTTAATGCAAATGAAGAGCTCTGCTCTCATTTTGTCGCTTGCCAATAATGTTGGTCCCTCAAACTTCAAAATGAGGCAGAGGGAAGTAGACGTTTCATGATTCCAAACTGGTTACTCTAAGGTTTAGGGCAGGAAAAAATCTTTGCTTTAGTGTAATAGCCAAACACAGATGCTTTGAACAGCTGCCCATCCAGGTTGTTTGTTTCCCCACGTTCCTCCTATGGATTTAACCATCTGTTGTTGAACAAGTTCCAATCCACATGGAACCACATCAGAAACCAGCAGCAGTTTTGAAGCGCCACTGTATAAAGCAGCACGTCAGCTTGTGAAAAAGGCACATTTCCTACCAGCCTCCACCAGAGCGGCCGGCCTGGTAGAGGCCAGTGTGGTTTGAACAATTTTCTCCTCACTGGGATGCCCGAACTTCACTGAAAGAAGAACATTTATTTTCTCAGGGAAGAACAACACATGCTTCTGAAGTCATGGTTCTCCATACAAAATTCACCCAGGCCTTCTGAGAACTCATGTAGACTCATGCAACATTTGCTGCTGTTTGTTGTTTTTGCATTAATTAGTGCAACGAATTTCTTTTCTTTTCTTTTCTTCTTTTTTTTTTTTTGCATTTTAAGAGATGATTTAACAATGTTAATGATTACTGATACAAAACATTGTGCGTAATTTTAACAAATATATAAATACCTATATGAAAAGCAAAAGAACACCTCAGTGTTGATCTATCAAGTACATTAAATTTCATAAAGGGGAAAAACAAATAAATGAACAAATTGTAGGAAACATTGAACATAAACACATACAATTG
>KV751339.1:2180410-2194486 GCA_001698575.1 Mola mola
CACATGTGTAAAAACACATTTATATAACTACACACATTTTTGCATCAATCATTTCTTACAGCTTTATTATGAGGAAACAAATCAAATTTGTGGGTTACGATCATCTGAAAAGAAAAGAAAAATGTTTTCTGATTTCAAAACATTTTGGTGTCTTTTTTGCAGGGTGTGGGGACCAAACAATGGCAGAAAGTGGCAAAAGGGAGGAAAAAAAATAAAAATAAGATTGTCTGATTATGTGAAAAGATACATCAAGTCAATAAACATGACTCATATTTTTCACCAGAGGTGATTGTTGTTTTAGAAATGACAGCTGTCCCGTAAGTGGTTTTCCTTTTTATCCTGCAGGAAAAAGAAAAGGGCTGTTAAAATGATGATCACCATCGTTCTGCTGTTCACCGTCTGCTGGGCACCTTTCCACACCGTCCACATGTTGTTCGAGTACTGTAAGCATCGCTGCGGCCTGAGTGAATTTTAATGTGAAACGCTTTATTTAAATTCTGTTCTTCATCGGTTTTTCCTTTTCCAGATGACCTGGAGAAGAAATACGATGGAGTCACACTCAACATGATCATCGCCGTTGTCCAGGCCGTCGGCTTCTTCAACAGCTTCAACAATCCCATCGTTTACGCCTTCATGAACGAGAACTTCAAGAAGAGCTGCGTCTCCACCCTGTCTCACTGCATCCGAAGACCCACCCAGCAGGGCGCTGCAGTGGCGGCGCCCAAAATGAGCGTCCAGTTCATCAAGCCCCAGAGCAGAGAGGCCTTCCTCGAGTCGGACGAAGACAACAGCTCCAAGCAGCACTCGGCAGACAAGGGCCCCGCAAGCTCCTCGCACGGGGAGAGCCTGCTGGAAATAATAGGCGAAAAAATCTCCACCATACAGACGGAGCTGCCGGCGAACAGCTCCTCTCAAGTCAAATGAGGAGGCGCCAGCTCAAAGTCAAGGGGTCCAGCTCATGAACTCGACCCTCCTGTTTTCTGACACCACCGACTGCATCAGACTGTAAAAGTCTGTAAAAGACTGTAAAAAGGAAATGTAGAAAATGTCACCTGTGAATCAGAAATACATTTCTGCTGAGACGTGTATTAAACCTGCAGGACACTCAGCCACTTTTAGTGATGCTGTGTCGGGGGGAGCCGTGCTCGTCATTTCACGTAGGCACAAACTGGTGACAGCTTGGCTTTTAGCAGCAAGGAGTGGGAGCATGACCCAGCTGAATGAATGTTCTCTAGATAAAGTCCACAACACAGCCGCATTTCACTTTCAATTCAAACCCTCAAGGGACAAACTCTCAACGCCGTTAAGGCCCTGATTTTAAAAAACACATTTCCGAGTATGAGAAACAGGTTTTCTGTCAGAAGAGAAAATATTGTTTTGCCCTTTTTTTTTTTTTTCCCAGGAACAAATGTGTTACTTCTCTGTATTATCCAGAGCTACACTCGGCGGTTGGAACAGTTCTCAACAGATAGCTGTGGACATAGGCAGACGACCACATGCCTTAATATTTGCAGGGTTTGTACATTTTTGGTCATGAAGTTTCACTCAGAATGATTCATGCAAATTAGATACACTGGCAAAATGTACAAACCTTCAGCTGTTTGCAAAACAAAAGTCAATTTAGATCAACGCGACTAACGCTCTTAATTATTCAACCCCCTGAATAGAATCCCTCATAAGAGAACCCCTTTGAAAATCAGGCACACATGACACATCTAATCAAGGGCTTCACTGCGGAGCCCTTGAGAATAGAAGAGTTGTGTCAGTGGAGTGTCTGAAACGGTCACGTGGCTCGTAGAGCAGCTGTATAGTTTGGTGGGTAATTCGAGTCTTTGCTTTGAATGAGGTTACAGCAGGATTTCCAGCGTAGCCGCGGGTTTTGGAACTTATAAACAAGATATAAATTGATTTACTGGATTTGCTGCTTTTCTAAAATCTTGCAGCAAATGAAGAGTCTTTAGTTTTTTAATTGTTGGTTGGTGTAAAGAGGCAACCTGGAGACGTCATTTTGGGCGCCACAAAATATAATGAGCATTTTTCGATGTTTTTTCTAACATTTTTAGACTGAATGATTCGTTGGGATTAAGGTAATCATTAGTCGGAGCTCTATTCATGACATAAATGAAAATAAATAAAAATCCCAAACATGTACCAGGTGTTTTATTGTTTCACCTTCGGGGAGAAACATGTGTGAATGTGTTCTTTATAGTCTATATAAACAGCCATCAGCGATCATCATTATTCATTCTGCAACGTCATGTTTGGATAGACGTGACCAACGCTGATCTGTGCCACAGACGGCTTTCTGATAAACCTGCTAATTATTTTGTGGTAAATCTAATCTAATTCAATCGAATTTAGCGCACCTGTGGACTTAAAATGCTACCAAACATATTGTTTTACGGGTAGATAGTTCCATTAAAATATACTCATTAAGGAAAGAACCAGAATAATCCCTGTTTCATCTTCGCTGCTTTTCCATGTTGCAAAGTTTGCAAGTTCAGAGTTAAAGGAACGCCAGCTACACTCGCTGGACGTGGAGGAAATCAATGGTTGCCACCTGATTCCCGATGAAGCAGTTTGCATATTAAGGGTGCATACTCAACACTACCGGAGGCCAAACACAAGAAAGGCTGACTCCATTATGCTCAAAACGTAATATAAATAAGCCACAAAAGGCCTGTGGATCAGTGGTACGTAGGAGGATTAATAAGACCGTGCTGAAAAGAACACTCTGCCTACAGTGAAGGCTTGTTCAAAGTCCACCAAGACTTGGTTTCAGAAGAAGTCCTGGAAGATTCCAGAGTGATAAGATTCTTGGACAACTCAGTGATCAGTTGGGCAAACCTACATATGAATATTGGCAATATTGGGGTTAATTTTTATAGGAACAAGTCCTATTGTTTTGTTGGTGTTTTGGGAGTTTTCTAAGTAGTAGGTGAATATCAGCAAAAAGTTTGAATTTATTACACAGGAGCCTGTTTGGAAAGGTAGAGACCAGGCGTTGGCCTTTCACGCTGTCAAAAGTCCTACTTTACTGCAACCTCACAATATGTAAGGTCGCAGTGACCTTTGGCCTCTAAACATTAACCAAATTCACCTTAAAGTCCAAATGTAGTTTTGTGCCAAGTTTGATAAGTTTGATCTGGAGATAATATGGTGACAAGATTTCAGGTCACAGTGACCTTGACCTTCAAAGTCCACCAATGAAAGCCTTTAATCGGGGGTTTTGATCTGAGTTTGTATCCTGCTCACAAGTGTAGCCTTCATGAGGCTCCAGTGACCTTGACCTTTGACCTCTAAAATCTAATCAGTTCATCCTTAAATCCGATGTATGTGTATGTCTGTACCTACGTAAACGGGACGGAAGGACACTCTAAAAACATAACGTCTAAGGCCTGAGACATGAAATTACTTTTTCTTTTTTTTTTTAATTCGAGACTGCTTCATTTTGTGTTGAATTTGGAGAAACTACTTGTAAATATTGGATGCACCGAGCTATTTAAATTGTTCTCGATTGCTTTGTTTATTGCAAACAGCTGAAAGCTTGTAAAAGTTGCCAGTATATCTAATTTGCAGTGGAGGCTGAATGATTTCACACACAGTGTTCTCAGTTTTACTGTTTGTTCAGTGGTGCTGTGGTATGTTTTTTTGTACTCTTGATGTATAAACGCGACTAAAGTGAATGTTATCGCTTGATATTTTAATGTCACTCCCGCGATCTGTAATGACACATGTGGTGATAAGATGGTCAACTTTTAAGGTGCCAGTTTTTAACCCAAATCATCAGTCAACTGTTTGAACTGGTGTTTTGTCATAGAAATGCAAAGCAGCTACAGCATTTCCCCCGTATTTTATGTTGAATGAAATGAATTTTTTTCAAATCAAATATATGACGGCAAAAAACAACATCGTCCTTCAGCTGAAGCACGAGGGAGCGGCGTCAGAAAGTTGCTGATGGTGAAAATTCATCATGTCTGTACGTATTTCACCCCTAAATTCACTCTCATATCCGTCTAACGTGACGACTGCACGTTGTGACACTCTTTAAACTGATGCAGGAGATTCAAACATCACACTGCATTTAGGTCCGTCTCATGCTGAACACATGAAATCACAACTCAAAGTCAATATGTTTTAGTAACTTAAATGCGAGTGGAAAGACAATTTGTAGTCTTTTAGCTGCAGTAGCAGCAGCAGTATACTGCAGACTTGTAACTGTAGCCTTTAACAGTTTTCCTCCATACAGAATCTATATCTCGGAGGACAGACATTGTCAGGAAACGAGTTGATGAAAAGGAAAACGCTGCTAACGGCCGACCTTAGGCTCGGAACTCGGAACACGAGTGCAACTCGCAGCATGAGTTACCCTGGTGATCTCGCCAGGTCAAAAGAGAACCGCCTTTGTGACACTGACAACCCTGATTTCTGCTCAACACACCTCACAAAGACATTAATCTTGGTAGAACATGCCTCCAGGGAAAGCAATTTGCAAGAACAGTGCTCCTCTCTAAACTCAGTGAGGCTTACAGGAAAACCAATCTAAATGAACACGATGTCATTATACCTTAGTCATCACATGGGGCAGTTTACTTCATAATGATGAGCAGAAAAAGCAAAAAGTTGCCAGTTTCCTCTTTGAGCTTAAAATGACCAGTGTGCATCACAGGCGTCATCATAGGCAACCAAGAACTGGAATCATACATTTGGACATATTTGCTCAAATATTGTTTTTTTCCTGAAGTGGCCCTAATCCTCGTCTGTACTTGAAATTAAATAGCTTTAGACTCTTGAATCACTATATATATACAGAGGAACACCACTTTCCTGTGATTTACAAGGTCATTTATTTGATTACACCATAAACAGCATTTTATATTACATGAAGAATATCAAACTCAGTAAACCACTGCAGATCTAAAACATGTATAAAGAAACTGAGGATTCCTTGTGAGGTTCTGCAGTGTGAATAAACTCTTTTTTCCCCCTCAAAACTGTGATGTCAAGAGAAAACAGCTCATACAAACCTAAGTGCCAAATAATAATACATCAAATCTGTCTCATGATTAAGGGGAAGTCCACGGCACGTATGTGTGTGGAGTATACTGATTAACTTAAAGCTGGGACGATATATGCTTTTGTCTCGATTCGACCGTATCATAACACTCTGGTTCTGATTTGAATTGTATTGCGACTCTACAAGTACGGTGTTTGGACCCTGGCTGTTATTTCCAGAAATGAATATGACATTGCACCATTGCTGACTGCGCTACCATAAAAGAAATAGAAATTTTGCAATGCAAATGGAAAGAAAATCCATTTTCCCACCCATCATGTAATACTTGAAAACGGATTGCCAAAAAACTTCAAACTCACACTTTGCTCAGTGTCATTACACTGAGGTGAACATAATGTAACATGTGAGCAAACACACTGTTTTAGAAACAAGTACAAAAAGTGTTTAAAGCGTCTGAAGTTCTACATACAGTCGACCATTTATTTTAACTTAAATAATAAGCAGTTTCACCATCTCCAGATAAGATACAGCGTGGCACAGTCCGGTAACATCAGCAACATTGTACTAATCCTGGTTCTGTTGGATCTGACCCATCGGCAGGCACTTCAGTATTTACTTAACATAATTTTACATAAAAACAAAACATTCAAACATATGCGCTCCTTCTTCACTCGCTGCTATGTGACCAGAGGTATATGGAAGTCTGTGGTGTCAAAGAGAAGTGGCCTTTTGGCCGGAGAGGGATCTTTGTCAGCCTTGTGCAGGAGTTTAAACAGTCCTGTTCCGATATTCATAGGAATTCCCATGATGATGCACTCAGAAACACCTGAAACGGGAGCACAGGAACTGTTGAGACCTACTTCAGTCTGACAGTAAAATGTAGTTGCATTACAGATATGAAGCTCACCGCAGACAGAGTCCTTTTGTCCAAAGTAGGAAGCGTCGAAGAGATGGTCTGCTGTTTTCTCAAAGGAGGCCAGCATGAGGACGCTCTCCTTCATTTTGGCCAAGCCGAACCTGGTGATCCCCAGAATCTCCCCCTTTGTGGACACAAGACACAAGCTCGCAATCAGGTGAAATTATCACTGACTGCACTGAAGACGTGCCTCCGAATTCCTGAAGGTTACACACCTTGTAGGACATGAGATCGGCCAGCAGCATGACGTGACGCCGGTCAATACTCATTCCGTGGTTCACCATAGTGTACTGAATCTCGTGGATGATGGTGGATCGAGCAGCCTCGATACCCAGAGTCTTCTCCACCTGGGCATATACAAAGACAATGCCGGAATTCAATAAATAAAATCAATAACGTGGAAGCGTTAACTCTATCGTACACTGTAAAGGGTCAACACATAATCATTTACGATCGAGATGGAATACATTTCAAAAGGAAATCAAAGTCTCCAGCTTCAATCCGTCATTTAATGTGCTGAAGGGGCACTTGCAAACACAATAAATAATAAAAATGGTCTTTAATACAATATCAGAACCACCACGGAGCTCAGAGGAAAAGGAAAGAGGAAGAGGACGAAATAAAAGAGGCCAGCGTACCGTATATCATCCACAGGTAAACTCTTATCTTTTACCAGCAGCGCCAGGAAGGTAAAACCTCTGCTGTGTTGAAAGGGAAATTAACCGAGCGATAATAATGCTGCTGGTCGTCCAATAAGATGACCTGAGCTTTCTGTGTGGCTCTGATGTGACATAAGCAGCAAAGCTCTCCTCAAAATAATACAAACTTTCTGGCACACATGCACATATGTCCCAGACAGTCTTTGATGATATACACGTCTCTCTTTGTAATCAACAGTTAACCTTCACAGCCTTTTAACAAGCCTCTCTGTTCACTTCTTTTTGTCAGGTCAAGGGCAACAAGTGTGCATCACGGGCAAATCTATATAGGTTTACAAGACCATGAGTTGATTCCTCCAGCGTTCAACAGAGGACACAAGAGAAATAAACAAGGTTGTGAAGCACAAATCAGAGGGGCAGAAAGGCAGCTTGTGACATTTCAGAAAACCCCATGTGAGTAAGGGGGCTCCTAGCAGGAGGTGTATATGGGGGCGGCTCGCTGTATGGAAGCCGCCTTAGCTGATAATGATCACTAAGTAATCACAGGGTCTATTTGAAGCCTTCCATTTATTACAGCCATGATTATCACCCGCTTGCTCGCTCAATCTCGAGCAGGGGTCGGCTGTCAATCATAACGCTCCCCCACATTTTTACAGCAAAAAATGATTTAACACAATATTTTGATTTTAATGAAGCATATAAATGATGAGTAAATATTTTAGGGTAATTTAGATTGAGCGCTATTCTATCTGATTAAACTAAGGGGGATTATGATTAATACTGCAACCTCCCACAAGGGGGCAATTGCCAGGTTTTATTTTAATTTTTATCCACCACCATGAGCCACAAGAATGAACCACAACAGACAACAGGCGTATTCCCGGCAGGACACAGCAACAGTGACTTTTTCCTTCAGAGATACCTCATATGTATTGTTCGAAGTAGTCCTGCTTCCGTTCACTCCGTGCGTAGCCATGACAGCTCTCAGGTTGTCCCCCTCCACCAGGAGTTTGTACTTGTTCCTGCCAGTCTGTTCATCTATGTGAATGACAGCTCGGGCCACCTCGGGTATACCCTGAACCACCACCTTCGAGGCGAGGACAGAGAACGTTGGAAGCAAAGGAGAAATGCTCATTACAGGTTCCCAAAAACCATGAAACGCTAAACAATTTGATCATATGCCTCAGTAGTTTCCCTTAGCTCTACTTTCATCATCTTTTAGCATATCACTGCCGAGGTAACTGTAATGCTACAAAAATGTCTGAAAGGTCCTGCTGATGGAGAGTCATATTCATATTCTGATAGCTGCGATATGTATTTTCTTACATTTATGTACCATGTTGACAATTTTGTACTCAATATATTTGATATTAACCCTTCAAATCCATTTAAAAAGAGAAATTCAGACATGGTATCACAGCCTAAACAAAAGGCTGGAGTGGAACATCGGTGAGGCGTTTGAAAAGTGGCAATATATGTTCCAGGAGGAGTGGCTGTGAAAGCTCTGCAGCCGTTTTGGGATTTCACTGCTGATGATAGGTTGGAGTCATGACTGCTGCACTGCTTCATGTTCCCACATGCCAAATAGATCACAGCACTAAATGTATCCAGATGGACCACAAACACTATCCCTGCACTTGCTCTGTTTCATTAACCTGCAATCAATCAGCATTAGGAGAATATTTTTCTACCTTCTTTTCCCTTTTTTCGTGAAAGCCATCTTCCTCAGATACGTCTGTTTTTTTTCCCCCCTCTACCTGGACCTTGTCCAAACTTTAATGTAAACTCCTCATTCTAAGAATCTTTTTTTCTTCACATTATGAAGTTATACGAATATGGCCCCAGATTTTCACCTTGGGAAGTTCCTCTTTTAACGACTGCAGCACGTAGTACATGGAGCTTTTGCTGTTCTCTCGCGGCGACACACAAACCACCGCCTCGCCGTGAACAGCGATGTCTCCCGGCTTCACTCGTAGTTTCGACATGCAGATGGAGTAACGCACCGTCTCTGCATTTACCTAAAACACAAAGAAGATCTGCAAATCAAGCATCAGGGTCTATTCTATGTGGGGGTCGAATGCTGTTAAGATACATCTAAAACCATGAAAACTAAATCAAACAGATCACTCTACAATTGCATTTTGCCTTGTCTTTATACTGACTCTGAATTGTATTATTTTTTTAATCCTCTAGTAAATCATGGCTATATAATGCAGGTAGTTTGTTGGCTATATGGCCGAATGGCAGATTAATGGGTACAACTCAATTCACTGATTTCGCAAAGGGGCACAAACAAATTTCTTATTTTGTTTTCATCTGTTTCAATGCTCGTTTACTTTTTTAATAAATGCAGCAAAAGTCAGTCAGGGACTTGTCAGCAAAGAAAAAAAATATAATAATCCCTGGGGTTTGATGTGTAATACAATTTACATTTTCCATGAAACATTTAGCAACATAAATAATTTCCAGTATTGCAGATATTATAGTCATATCCTGGGTTATTAAAGTCTACCTAAAATGAAAAAGTGTAATTTGAACACATTTAGATCACATCCTTGAGCATACTGTTGCTTATTGAACGATATATGCTAAAAAAAAAAACAAAAAACAAAAAAAAAACACAAACCTTTGTACTTTTTTATTAAAATCGTGACCGTAAATCGCCGTTTTTCAACGTGACTTGTTGAGCATCCCACGTATTTCCGATTACGAGCTCATTAGTTCTACGCTCTATACCAGCTAAAACAAGGCAGGTGCAATAAGGCAGCTAAAACAGAAAACAGCAGCAATACAACACAGCCTCTAGCCTGCCTATTTAAAGAACAAGTCCTATGCGTGACCCCATGAGATACACACAGCGGGGCAGGTAAAAACATCCCAGTCGCTCGCAGCCACACACTGGCATCAACATGTCGTGAGTGAAGAAGGCACAAAGCTCTTACAACACCAGGTGACAACAAGCAACTGAATTAGTTTACAGAGGGTGAATATTTGGACTAAAACTAAAAACTAAAGATAAAAATGTAATGACATTTTGTTTGACTACAACTACAATAAAACTTAAATGAATCAAAGTGACTAAAATGTGACTGAAACTAAAAACAACTTTGGTCTGAAGACAAAGACTAAACTTTAAATAGCTGCCAATATTAATAGTGATCTGGAGATCTGTAACCTCTGGACTTTTTTAGCCAGTAAAGAAAAGAAAAAAGGTCAATGTTCTATCATCTGGTAAACATATTTAAAAAGGATGTTATTGTGTTATACAGATCTCTTGCAGCTGCTTTTGTTTGGTAAAGTCATTTGTAAAGTTAATTAAGTTTATAAGGTTATTTATAGTTCAAATAATTCTCATCACAGAGCACTTTATTTTAAGAATTGTTTAACTCAATTGAATGATTTTTTTTCAATTGAAATATTATTTGTATAGGCTGTCAATTATAGTTCTATAGTTCTGTAATCGGTGCATATCTAATCCAGATTCATCACTACATTATGTCCCATCTTTTATCGTGTGATTGGTCATCACACTGCAGTTAGATACTCTCCAACGTCCCTTTCAGGTTTTACTTTAAATTAGGAATCAGTATTAATAAACACACATGCACATAACAGATAAATAACAAAATTATTCTGCCAGTAGAATCCTGTTCCAAAAATCAAGCGAGGGAAGTTTATGGAAATGGGAAAATTCCCTTTAAATTTCCATTATCAAGATTCATGAATCACTCAATTATTTTAGCAGCGTCTCGTCTTAGCTTTAGCACAAAAACTAAAAAAAGAGAAGACAGCAGGCCTGATTTTGTCCAGCCATAACAAAATACATCAGATTTTAAACAAGGTATTTTGATTTATTTGTGAGGTTATAATATTTACACAAAGCTGCACCATTGTTGCTCAAATGTGAGTCACAATTATTCTCCCAGACGATTCTTATTTTTTCAACATACATATGGAATAAAAGTCTATCATAACAAAACTATGGCTTTGCAACAGAGACTTTCTGCTGAGATTTTAACATGTTTCGGTACAGACAGCTGCTGCCAGCGCGGCCGAAAGCGTCACCAAATCTACTCACCGAATGGAAAATATGCACATGTTAACGCTCATCATACTCTGTTGTATTCTTATATCTAGATTTAACCCAAGACAACGAGGCACTGAGCTTTTTTTTTTTCCACGTTTACAAAGACAGCTGCTGCCAGCGCGGCCGAAAGCGTCACCAAATCTACTCACCGAATGGAAAATATGCACATGTTAACGCTCATCATACTCTGTTGTATTCTTATATCTAGATTTAACCCAAGACAACGAGGCACTGAGCTTTTTTTTTTTTCCACGTTCGACGTGAATGTCGCAAGAAGTCAGTTTGAAATTCCCTTTGGAGTTTCGCTTCACTCGTGGTCTTCTGGGTGTTTGCATTTTTTGTATCAAGAGGAGAGCCTGAGAGAGCGGAAAATTGAAGAGCACATGCAAGTTTTCAGTGTTAAGAAACGAGTCCTGCACCCGGTCGGCTACCTGTGGTTAAATATGGTACACTGTTGAAGGGTAAGTTTGGGAGGAGTTGTGTGATAACAGAGTGAGATGTTGTCATTGACGATGCAGTGACACGGTGGCTGTCCCAGAGGAAACTCAGCGACTGCACCAACAACCCAAGAACACAACTCTCATGGCCCCTGGCTCTTAAAATGAATGGGTTCGGTAAGGTGCCGGTTTGATTAAGAGATCGGTTTTGGTATTGAATTTTCTGGGTGTGTGTTTTTAAAACAGAACCTGTTAAAACTGAACTCTAACCATCATATCGATATGGATTAGTGTATTAGTGATTAGTGTAGGTGTGGATAATGCCAGTATTTGTTTTCATTTGTTAAAAGCTTATGTCTCTAATTGCCTTGTTTGAAATTGATTGTATGAACAATTCATGAATAAATCAATAAATCAATAACAATGTAGACAAATGTTGCAGGGACTAGTAGAATCATCGTACTGGTGTAATTTTATGCATACAAGTATCAAATTGAAAATGTATTAAGAGCTTTAGAAGAGATTTCAAAATGTTGAGATATATATTTTTACATCGCCTTAAATTATCAAAATGTTATTTATAGGCTATACCCGCAGTCTTAACTCCAAATAAGGTAGCGAATCAGTTTCTAGCAGTCTTCACACATGTCCTGCTGACACTGTGTCGGGTTAATATAGTGACACTGAGTGACAGCGGAGCATTATGTATGAAGAGGAGAAATGAGATAGATGATTAAGTTGTATTGATGAATCGTGAATTGATATTTTGCTTCACGCTATCCGTGACTGGTTGAGTAATTTACACAGTTTACACACAGTGTCAGTAAATATGAGAAAGTGATGGTACCTCCAATCGTAGCAGCCTTATTCTCTCTAGTGACAATTTCACCAGGATGAAACAGTCGTCTGGCAGAAAAACCTCTTCTATGTACTCTGAGATCTGTAAAGGACAGCAGGAGGCCAAGGCTTTATTTGCAGCAGTGTGTTCGTATCTCACACAAAGTTTACAGTTTAAAAATGACAATTGTTGTGGAAAACAGGTTGTATGCAGGTATGACAAACCTCTCCCAGAAGAGTTTTCTCAATCCTCCCCTTCACTAGCCTGCCAAAGTCAGCATCATCTTCCACATCCAAATGAGCCGTGATTATTGGGGTGCTGAGGGGTGAGCACAAGACTTTGAAAATATATTTCAAAACATATTAGGGATCTATCCATTAATCTGAAAATAAGATTAAAATTCTGTGACCCAGAAGACTTAATTTACTAATCCACTAAGCGTCCGAGCCATGACGTGATCAAAATTACGCCTCACTGAAGCCTTATCTGCCAGGCAATGTCAGATAATAGAGATACTGATCATAAATGAGCGATTTCCAATGACTTACCAAGAGAAAGCCTGTATTATAGCCCCCTTGAAGGAATGAAAAGGTTTATCTCCTCGGCTCACTTGAAAAAGGCAAAGGTCTCTGAAAGTATATCATACCTGATGTTCTTAGAAGCATTGATGATCTCTTTGATGCGCGGAACCCCCAGAGTGATGTTCATGGATGCTACACCGGCAAAGTGGAAGGTTTTCAGGGTCATCTGAGTGCCAGGCTCTCCAATACTCTGGGCACAAAGAGCCCCTACTGCTGAGCCTGGCTCCATCTGAGCTCTAAATACACAATACAGACACACGATGAGACAGAGCTGACGGAAATTATATCAAATGTTTCATTAAAACTGACCAAGGGAAAGATGTCGAAAAAGTTCTTATACACATCCTCAAATTGTGGTGAAAGTGAAAATTTGTAATCAAAAAGATTTTGATTGATATGTACTGACTCAAATCCAGCTGAACTCTTGTTTTTACTTAGAGGGATTTTGGTAGAATGGTCCGAATCTCCCTGACACATTTTGATCCTCCTTAACGCCGCTGACGCCACTTTACTTAAATTGATCAGTCCCTTTCAGAAACAAGTTTTGTTATTGTTGGGTGGTAAAAACAATGTGATTGAAACAGGAACGCGAGTCTTGTACCTCATATACTTGTCTCTGCAGGTCTCAAGGAACTTCTTCAGCTGGGTGGGAGTTATGCGGTCAAGCTGATAGAGCACTTTTGGCTACAATACACAAAGAGACGAGCAGGCTCCAGATATAACCAAGCTTAAAGATACTGCTCTATTCAGCACATTAATCTACAGTGTGAGGGGCCCACCTCGCTGGTGCCATTGTCGTTGATGCCGTATTTGTCTCTGGTCTTCTTGATCCGTTCTGAGAAGCTCTTAATAAACTTCTTTATCTCCTACAGATGGAAGGAAGATAATTAAACTATTTCACAAGACAAAAGGCTCGTGCATATGTTTCAGAGCTAACCTGTAGACAGTTTGACACACTATAAAGATCTCATGCAGCTGTTATTGTTATAATGAAACAAAGAATGATGACTCCCAGTAAACCTCACTGAGCAAACTCTTTTAAAACCATCAGCCGTGCTTTAAAGAGCAGTTAACGTATGCAATCGGACATAGACAAGTTATAAGGTTACTGAACAAATTGTTACTCTTGTTCCAAGTTAAGCTGACACACCATGTCAGTTCAACCACAATCCAACATGCTCTGTCACAATACCTTCAGGTACTTCTCTGTGCCTGTCTCAGTTAACTCCTTCACAGAACACAATGGTGCACGTTCATTATTCCCAGCAAAAAATGAATTACATGTAAATAGCTTTGAGTTCATCTACTGACAGTGCTTAACATCCTATTATTGTCCGGTTATTTACCATTATAGCATAAGGCAATTAAGAAATATATAGTCAAAGAATGTTTTTCTTGCGTCCATCCTCCCACCTAATTTTGTTGAAATCATCCACTTTTGCATAATCATGAATACAAACCAATCAAAAACTACTTGATTATACACTTAATATTCAACATTTAGTCATTAATATTTAATTATAATAATTATTAAAACCAAC
>KV751339.1:2204074-2231374 GCA_001698575.1 Mola mola
AGTCGTTGTGGCAGAGATCCTCTCCCTTGCCAGAGTACTGCTTGCCCTTGGTCCTCAAGTTTGCATTGACTTGACATTCCTTACTTGGCTTCAGAATTAAGCTGAAGATCTGTTTACCGGTCCACAGAGCCATGGGCTGATGGACACACAGCATGGAAAAATGTTAGTGGAATGTCATAACAGAGATTTATTATATAAATATATACTGTATAATAGACCTTCCATATAGCCGGGCGGGGAAGTGAGATCCTGACTTTTTCGTCTTTGCCCACGAGGATTGAGGCCAATATCTGGCAGGCTTTTGATCTGTCAAAGAAGGTGTCCTTAAGTGTCAAGAGGTAGGCGCCTAAGGGAGAGGAAATGATGCATAAAGTTCACTGAAATGAAATACAGCAGATCTTCAAAAATTGATAAATTGCTCCCCCATCAGGTAAAAAATGGTTAATAAAATATTTCAAGGATTTGTATATTAGATATATAACAATATGCAAGATACATACACTAAATGTGCTGGAAATTACAGATTTCCCTTTTATCAATTGCTACCTCAGAGCATCTTAAAAAAAATACAGCACTGTGATTAGCCGCCATCCATTATGTCACAAACCTGTCAGAAAGTCCTGAATAGCAGCTATCAGAGGTTCCCCATTTCTTGGAGTGACGAGATTAGCCTTTGTCTGGAAGAGAAGATAGCAATTTTAGACAAAGCGTAAGTCAATTTCCTATGCCTTCCTGGAGAGAGACAGGAACAGCAGGAGATTTTGTGATTAAGGGTCTACGTTTGACATTAACATCACTTAATAATGTTGCTGTTGCTGTTTGTGTCTTTGTAGTCTTTATCTGATATTAAAGTGCTTGCAACGGGTAACAAAGCACTTAAAGCTCGAAGGCTATATTTGAAAATCAAAAAACGATTCTAGGGTAGAAATAGGTCCGTGCTTTTCTGTTTTCCAGCACCATTGTGATGCATCCTCTGAAAGGCATATTGGATTTACTTAATATGACTTCATTCAAAGATAATGTGCACATGTTTGCTATAAAAAGGGACACATGCAAACATATTCTCTAGGATGTTGAGGACCAGATGTACTGTAGTGTGAGGGAACGACACGTACCCCCATCAGGACAAGGGCCTCGGCTTTGGCTTCTTCAGTCTGAGGCAGATGAAGGTTCATCTCGTCACCGTCAAAGTCAGCGTTGTACGGGGTGCAGACACACTCGTTGAAGCGAAATGTCCTGTGAGGTTTGACTTTGGCCTGCGAGTTTGGAAACAGTAAATAAAAAGTGACTGGCTAAAAGAAGCTTTCATACATGATCTGAATAAAAACAGAATGAAAACGCTGTTCGTTAAACTTGGTAACTGTTTGGGGAACAAAGTTTACTCAGAACTCTGGACAGTAACTCGTTTCTGTTTAATATGGCAAGTAAGTAGATCTTGTTCAGCAGATCAGTCATTTTCATTATGTACAAACCAACAAAAGAGAACATGGGAAAAAAAAAAACAACAACACAAAAGCTACTTTAGGCAGAACTGAATGCCATCAACTTAGTTGAACAAAATCTGCTTGATTTTCTTAACACTACAAAGTATGAATTTAATAAATGATCACTGTGTGTTTTCTAAACCCAAACTTACGATGTGGGCCATGATGCTGAGTTTGTGCAGAGACGGTTGTCGATTGAAGAGGACAATGTCGCCGTCTATGAGGTGCCTTTCCACCAAGTCACCGTACCTCAACTCTTGAGCTATTTTTTCACGGTTTCCGTATTTTAAAAATCTGGACAGAAACACAAGTCATTTCCATGGTTCAACAGCACCGAGAGAGATGGTTTTAATTTGAAACAGCCATTCTCACCTTTTTATCTGTGTGTGGCGATTCTGGATGAAGTTTGCCCCGGGGTGAACTTCAGGACCATTGCGTACAAGTTTCCTCATTAGCTCCAGATTGGCTTTGTTTACCTTTAACAAAGAAATTAGCAGTTTAGATTGTTTAGTGAAAAGCCAGGCAATATATGCGATATATGTCATTATTGTGATATGAAAATATAAATTGTTTGAAATTTTGCACATTGTTATATCATGATATGGTCGAAGTGTTTCTTTCTAGTTTTTAAGCATTCCAGTAAAATAATATAATTTTCTGAACTTATCAGTGCTCTACCTGCTCTAATATTTGTTTTAATCGTGCCAATATTTTGTCAAATTCTTAAAAACCCACCAACATTGTCGCAATGTTAATATCAAGAACATGATCAAAAGACTATCTATAATTTTATTTCCTAATAATATATATGTGTATTGAGATAGATTAAAAAATTAAAAGGGAAAATCATGATATTATTTTAAGGCCAAGCCACCCAACACAGGGCTTACCCTCTCTGGGTACGTCAGGATTTTGGCCACATGCACGGGAACGGCCACCTCGTCAATCCTCAGATTTGGGTCGGGAGAGATGACAGTTCTGCCAGAGAAATCAACTCTTTTTCCTGAGAGGTTTCCTCTGAATCGACCTGAATGTACACAGTAAATAAATCCGTTAGTGATTCACAATGAATGATAAGCCGTGCAGGTAAGTGTCAAATTGATGACCAAGCCATTTTCAGCCAGTGGGTAGCGAAAAAGTTCCAAAACATGGGATGTGAAAGAATGAAGCCGGCAGGCAGTGATGCTGAGCTGAAGTGAGTTGAATGTGGTGAATCCCTGTCGTTGCCTCCTTTATTTGTTGTTTTTCTAACTAAATTTTAACAAACAAACAGGCCTTAAAATGTTCAAATTTTCAGAAACCAGTCCTATGAAAAGAAATCAACAGATGTCTTGCGCAAGCCAACAACTGTTGACAAGGATCAACATTTAGAAGTTTAAAATTAGTGTCTCTTTAGGTAATGTTTTATACTTTATTGTACAGATTTTTTTTTCTGAAGGCTTAATTAGTCAGTACAATGGCATCAAGGTAGGTATTTGGATCCTTGTTTTAATTTTCTACCTAGCTATATACACTGTCCAGTGAATAGAAAAATAAAAAAAGGAAATTAATATGCACCATACCTTGCTTCCCCTTGAGTCTCTGCACAAACCCTCTGGTCCACTTTTTAGGTGCCATGTTGAGGGGGATGCCTGAAAGCTCACTGTTGATATAGAGTGCACACTGCAGCTGAAGGAAGTCCCAGTCCTCCATGATCATCTGCGTCTTCGCCCCGGTCATTCGATGCTAAATGAGAAAGTGTTTTGTGATTTAGGACTTCCTCATGCAAAAACACTTTAAGTTTCGAGGCTGATCAAACAATTGTCAGATCAAGGCCTTCCAGTGTTTGTTAAGGCACTTTTGAAAGTCCAGGAGACAAAGTTTTCAATAATCTTACAGATAAAACTCAAAGTCCTCAAACTAGAAGTCAAAGTGGTTCAACCTTTTTGATGACATCATTGAGGAAGATGATTTCTGTGAGCTTCATGGTGAGGTCATCCTCGTTGGTGCCTGACTTCAGGTCGCTGACCACGGACGGTCGTATGCAGAGAGGCGGCACCAGGAGGCGGGTGAGGATGAGGTCTGCGGGTGTCCCTGCCTCGGGGTTCATCAGCAGCAGGGGAACGTCCTCTCGGGGAATCCTCTTGAACATGTTCTGCACCACTAGAGGGTTCAGGTTCTCCTGGAGAGAAAATTATGACAAAATGAGGAAACATACAAATATAGACCCAAGCTTTTTAATTACATCTTTGTTTAAGGAACATTGTAAATTTCCTATGAAGCCGCTTTCTCATTTAGTGAAATATATCAAAGATTTTGTTTTTGGTGTGTCTAAATATCAGTGATTCATAGTATTACTCATTGTTAAATCATTCAAGCCAACTTAAAACAATAATAAATAGTAATATTA
Source organism: Mola mola (assembly GCA_001698575.1). Lineage (NCBI taxonomy): Eukaryota > Metazoa > Chordata > Actinopteri > Tetraodontiformes > Molidae > Mola > Mola mola. The sequence continues at coordinate 2,207,948 of KV751339.1, forward strand.
AAGTTTGATTGACATTTGACACCTTGAGCTGCAGTGATTAGTCAATCAAAAAGTGGTCCATTATTTTGATAACTGATGAAACTCAACTTTTCAGTAAAAATGTACAAATCCTTGTTTAAGTTCTTCTTTTATGTTTCAGACACCTTCGAGAAATTGTAACAAGCTCGATTTATTTATTATCATATTTATTGACTTGACATTTGTGGCAGCCCTACCGAAGCGTACTTCTGCTCCTTTATCCTCGGCAGAATCGTCACCATACAACTCGTATTAATACTAAATACCACAAAAAAAACAGCTGCACAGGGTGAACGTGTACAAAGTTCACCTGAGCTCTGGACAGCAGAGGCTCCAACACTTTGTTGTGCTCGATGGCCGTGTCAAAGGACTGCAGGAACTCTGACACAAAAGAATCCACCACCTTCTTGGTTGTCTTATACTTCTCATGGATGATCTTAAGAAGGCCACACTTTTTCACTGGTCCTAAAGCGTAAATGAGACGCAGCTCAGCTTTTGTTGCAGAAAGCGGTGTCAAAAGGTAAATATCAAAAAATGCAAAATGTCCTTTTTCACCATTGAAAGCGGAACAATTGAGGCAGGTTGTCCTTTTGCGGCATTTATCAGAGATCTTCTTCTTCAACCCTCGTTTCTGGAGATAGACCAGGTTTGGCCTTTTCAATTGATCCATGAACTGCAGTTTCTCCTCTTTCGTCAGCATTATGCTCGAGCATGTCTTGCAAATCATCTGGACACATGACAAAACAAAACATCTGAATTAGGATTATCTTAATATCTCACAGTTGCTAAATCATTAAATGATCTTATTATGGTGGACTTAAACGTATAAAAATGGAGGAATTAAAAAAATCAAAGCCTGACCTGCATGCAATTTTGGGGGCTGATACTGATAATGATATTACGGTGTAAAATATTTATTTATCATTTTCACCCTAAAATTTGGTTATTAAACATTTGTGACTAATTAATATGTGCCTGAAGCAGATTATTTAACAAATTTACAATGAACTTTATCAGTTGGAAAAAAGTGTTCTTGAAAAAAAACAACATATTTCTTTTTACTTTTTTGCCATGTTTTCATCCTGTTGTAATTTTAACACTTAAAGGAAAATTATACCTTTTCATTCTGCATTCCAGACAACAGTATCATTGTAATATAAGAATATCAATTTGAGTTTCAAAATGAAAATTTTGAAATATATACCTTTTTAAACCCTCGGAGTGTTTAGTAGGAAGCAACTGGACTTCTTATCCAGTTGCTTCCTACTAAACACTCCGAGATCAAGATGACCTGGATGACTGAGAACCTTCACGGACATTCCATTTAAAAAAAAAATATACAGTATATCCAGGTTGTTACTAAAAACGTTAGTTATGAGAAGACCTGTTCTTTAAAGTAACCTGATTCTACCCATTCAAGTATCACAACAGAACCGACTCCTAATCTTAACGCTCACATTATTTAACTCTCATGCTCTGTACATCTGCTGAATGTAAGGGAGCAAACTGTCATCTTGTTCCTTAAAGAGTTTAAGGATAACATCACTGAATGGTATGTAGATTGGTAATATCTCTCAAATATTATATATCTCTGTAAACCTGCCTGCAAGATTCCTATGGTGGCTTTAAAATAGCCAACATGAAAACATGGAAGTTCCAGATCCAAGTATCCATAATGACCCAGGCAGTCTGCCAGATTCTTCCCACATGTCAGACAGGGTCTGTCCTTCTCACTGGTGCCCTGCAGGAAGCATTAAAGCAGAGTGGTTAAACATCTGTAGGTATGCCTCTACTTGGTTGATTGTTTACCGATTATGGAGATTATGACACCTTGTGTGTACAGATGTTGCATACAAAGAGTAAACTACAAATCCAATTTTCCCAAAAGAAAAGGCCATTTGTAGACATAAGACCAGGACCACTAATTGACAACAGGTTCCAGAACATTTAGAAACTTTTGTATGCAACGCCTTAATATGCAGTGCAAGCACTATAGAAACACAGGGGTGAGAAGCATTTATGTCCATGTCTTACCATACGGTGATCCAACACTCCATAAGGCAGTGGAGTGTGTTTGGTGTCCTGGCTGTACAGATTCTTACTGACCACCTGAATATGAGCCTGCTGACGCATTTGCTCAGCAGATTTTATCCCAAAACAGATGTGGCTTCTGTAACCAAGCAACAAACAACAGAATAACACAGCGTTAATGTCTCACAACATGATAAGGAGAGGCCAGTGTCTGATATGCTGTCGTATCAGCAGCACTGATCAACATATCTAACCGCTTAAGGAAATTATGTTTTCCAGAGGCGATGATCCATGCTGAGACGTTAAAAGAAGATGAACAAAATACGCCAGCTCAACCATCACATGTGGACCACATGGACGCTGAAATAATTTGTATTTTGGCCAGGCTATTGTGTTCTCTTTTTAATTCAATTATCTACTATGCTGTCTAAGTTATCCACACTTCAAACTGAGAGAAGCTACCCGACGAGCTAACCGGCGAGCTAACGAGCTAGCAGTACTTGCTCTAAAAGTTACTCACATTTTTTTGGCCACATCCGTCTCTCTGAACTGCTCCTTCACCATGTTGTCTCTTTTCTCTGAACAACTAACAAGGAGACGAATTAAACTAACATTCCGCCGTCATTCCAGCAGGCTAGACTCTACATGAAGCCAGCAAGCTGTCACTTTAATTTCCCATGTTGTGGAAATGCTAGCCGCAACCAACATGCAATGTGTTGTTAGCACGTGAGCCACTGTGGCGTTGCGTCTACATTAATCCGGCACGTAAGTAACTTTACTAATCAAATAATTTCCAGGATGGGAATTTGAAGAGTACTGAGGCTACAGAGGAGGGCTATTTGTAGCAATTGTAACTATCTATTTTTCGCTGATAAAATATAAACATTATGAACTAAAGCTGTGATTATGCACAGGAATCTATTTATGATGTTCACGAAATCCTATCTTTCAGGGCGTCCGTGAATGCAACACAAGCCTCTCAACAACAAGCGAGTAAGAGCAGTCACAGGAGTAGGAGCAGCCTCAGTATCAAGTCAGTGTTGACACCTAGCGGCTAAAGCTTGTAACATTTCCATAGAAGTTGCTAAAGTTGGGTGAATCACTTAAATAACCCTGAAATATTTTAGAGTACCTTATATTCAACACTGGAAATTTATTGAGAACTCTCAACTCTATGAGGCTACTTTTAGCAATCAGATTGCTTAAAATAAAGACTGGAATCAAAAGGAAAGTTAAACAAGTAATAGGTTAAAACAGAAAGCATAATTCTAGCTAGTTTACAGTGTCATTTTGAAAGTGATATACAGAGGGAGAAATTATATCTTTAATGTATCTTATCTAACATTAAAGATAACTATGGACCCTAGAAACTCATGTTACAACAGCACCACAGAAAACAAAATCAGGGGAAAAGGGAAGAATGTAAATTCTAGAAAAGGTATAGTAGAAGTGTGAAATAAATGGTAGAAATGAGGAAAAATACAGTGCTATGATCCCCTAAAGGACTGAATATTTTGATAGTTAAAAATGTCAATATGTAAAACAGATGTAGAAGGACGAGTGTGCCTGGCAAAAATGCATGTGGATGCTGCATGACAAAATATAACTGTTGAAAGCTTTTGCTGAATTGCAGAAATGTGAGATTAATAAGTAATAAAAATCATGAGCAACGGTGTGAATTGACATTGTTTCTTAAAATTAAAGGCCTAAAAGAGATTCACAGATTTATTTGGGTTGTGTACAGTTTCCACACTGATAAATTCCAGAAAAGGCTCAAGTGTATAAGTATAAAAAAGGTCCTGCAGAAATCACAGCAGGGCATTTTCACAGTTGAGTGGTTTCAATGGGGGGGAAATATAGAATGAGCAACGTGCAAAAGAATAGTAAGAAGAAGAAAATGAAGAAGATGCTGCAATACAGCATAAATGCATGCTGTGACGCTGTTGATGTCATGACACATTTAAAAAAATATTGCACCAGCCTCATGTCGGATCAATTGACAAGAAATCATTTGAATAAAATTAAACAAAATAAATTGTAAATTAATTAATTAAAAAAATTAGGACAGACCACCACTGAGGCTCTGCTTATGTGAAGGAAGAGCAGGCTATGCGCTAAGTAATTGGATGGGTGTAGTCTGAAGCAGTTGCAGTTAATTCATGATTGAGGTTATACAATTACGAAATGGCCGGAAGCAGCTATTTGGAAAGCAAAAGAAAACTTAGGAAAATGCAAGCTATTACAATGCCGGCATTCTTGAAACATGTCAGTGAAAAAAGGCTTTATTTCAAGTCAAATGAAGCTCATTGTGAGGTTTCACGCCTGAGGTGAGGATAAAATGTACCCCATGTGGACCTTTTTGTGCTTCAGCGTCTGTCTTGATACGGTGACAGTACCCTGATTATAAGGATTAGTCACAAATGAATGTCTCAGTCATCACTCCAGCCCATGGTGAACTGTTTGTTATGATCCGAAGTCCTGCCACTAGATGGCGCCAAAAGCATTTCCCATAGTGAGGCGAGGAGCCTGGAAAAAAAAAAAACTTGTGCTGTGCGATGCGTCGGCGTGGGAGCGCTGATGGCGACTGATTGTTTCCTGATGAGGATTTCCTTCCGCAACGCGCCTGTGCTGATTAATTGTGCTGTCAACATATAACGCAACAGTGAAAATTACCTGGCTGTATCTGATAATCCCTTTTCTGAGTCTGCTGCCATTCAGATCTGCAGAGGCCCTTAATTAAACCTGCAGAATACAGCTGTCTGCATCTCCCTCTGGAGGCAACAGTATCCCCACAGAGCTGCTGGGGATACTGGGGACACGTAAGTGAGGCTATCAGTTTATGTAAATATAGAGAATGAAAAACACTTGGGGGGGTCAATCGTGGCTCCCTCAAAGTTCCCCCAGAGCATATAAACCGTATCAAATACAGTGGACTCCATATCCAATCACAAGCAAGTAAACATACACTTAGACACACAGTATACTCCCTACAGAGGAACTGAATATCTCATATCTGCTGAGGTTGAGGGAATCTGGGTCTCTCTCAGGATTTGGTCAGCGTCCCTGCTCAATCCTCTATTAGATTTAATATTCAGGAAAATTTCCTCAGATGAATTAAACACACCCCCCCCACTCCTTTGCTCACTTGCATGTATTGAATCCTTCAGGGTGTGTGGTGACCAGATAACGCCTTCTGCCAATTTCCACCAAGATTAATTGATAATTATAACGTTTTATCAATCTTCGGATGATTTTTTTTTTCAATTAATTGTCTAATCATTTAGTCAATTAAGTTGGAAAACAGAGGAACAGCACATTGCCGTCTGAGTGCTTGTTTTGCAGGTCATCACCTAAGAGCTCATAAGTAGCTGATCTTCTCATTTGAGAAGCAACAAACAGTCATCAACGCTATCAAGTAATCTATTAATCAGCTAATGGTTTCAGCACGGCGCTGCAGAATAAATGCTTCGAAACCCACCCGTCTTCCCACGTCTGATCAGCACGGCGTCTTTCTTAATACTCAAGTGCATTGAGGTGTTTACTCATCATACTGTTTACATTATGCAAAAACGTATTTGCAGATCAATGTGACCACCATCTTTGTGTGATTAACATGAGTAATTACTGTGCTGAATTTACAGAGCCACCCAAGGTTCATAATGGGGCTGCAAAACATTGACCCATGACAATTGATTGATCCCTCCCTCCTTTAAAACCATGCCCCTGCTAATGACTAAGTAATGAGCAGATAGTGTGCAGCGAGGGTGGGTTATACAGCTTTCACTCTCCATACCCAGATCGCCTGATCACCCCCGCCCCACCTCCTCTTGCCATGTTTTCTGCAATGGTGTCAGCTCCTCACTCAGAGGCTCCTCTCCCTCTCCCTCTGTGTGTGTGTTGGTCTGCATGCGTGTTGCGCGTGCTGCACGGTAATCAGCCACACAGACTCGCCTTTGGTGGCTGGAGACTGATTCAATATTCCACTGGGTAATTTATGCAGAACTAATTCTCTACAGGAATGGAAGGGCTTGGAGGAAGGCAGAGAGAGAGCGAGAGAGAGGAGGGAAAGAAAGAGAGAGAAAAAGCAGAGAGGAAGAAATCTGTGGTGAAATAATTATCCCCAGTGTCACTGTAGCAACATTCTGTGAAGTTGATGTCAATAAAATATTGAGCTACACAATCCATTTCAATTTCACCTCAAAAAAAAAAGATGCTGCACAGGGTCGGGTAGAGGAATGTGGAGAAAACGTGTATATAGGGGAAAAAGCATGCAAACACACACACACACACACACACACGTGCACTCGTTCCTGTCAGGCACGCAGCGAGGTGGTGGTTGGCGACGTGTGCTGCGTACAGACGGGCTGGGTAGCACATCATTGCCTGTAGTCATTTAACTTGTCAAAACAGCGGGGATCCGTGTCTCCTCATATTTGGATTTAGTGGGTTTGAATTACTGGAAATAAAGTGAAAGAGGATGAGATGAAAAATGAAATGACGGGAGCCTCCCAGAGGAGCCATTGGGAGTAGGGTATAGATTATGGTCATCTGTGACGGACGGATTTGTAATGAGAGCCTGGTGTCAGAGAGCATTTTGTGTGTATGTGTGCAAGCGAGGAAGATGGGCTTTATGTTAGACTCCTCACAACCCGTATTGATCATCACAGTTTCCATGGATTTGCTTGCTGGCATATGTGATCTAGAGATCTGCTTGGGCCTCACTTAGCACAATCTGTTTGTCATGTTATTCCCTGACCTTTACAATGGATGCAGAGAGGGACCTTATAACTTGAAGGAGCAGCGGTATGATGTTCTGTAAAGAGGTGTCGACATCTTAATGAAAGACTTTACAGCTTTACAATTTTTATATACCCTGAAGGTGCCCAGACTACTTTACAGCACTTTATCACACTCCATTAACTATATCATCATTTACATAGTTTGCATTGTTGCTTTAAAATAGAAATTTGGAGGAGGTTGAGTCTTATTCCTATTTGAGCTGTCAAATACTGACAGTCAAGGCTGGCAGATTGAGTCGGCTTCCGACCCAAAGCATTCGTGTCCAATCATCAGGGAAACCCATAGCTTCAATTAGATACCTTTAAAGGAGATCTCTGCTATTTTCAACTTAAGTCCCATTTCCCGACGTGTTAGGCTTTATATATATACAGTATATATAAAGAAATTCCCCACTCGCCCTCTGTGGGCGGTCTTGTGTCTCCTTCAAGCTCGGGTCCTCTACCTGAGGCCTGGGAGCCTGAGGGTCCTGCACAGTATCTGAGCTGTTCCGAGGATTGCACTCTTCTGGCCAGAGATCTCAGATGTTATTCCTGGGATTTGTTGGAGCCACTGTCCTAGCTTGGGGGTTACAACCCCAAGTGCTCCTTTCACCACTGGTACCACTGATGCCTTTATTCCCAACAACCTTTCCAGCTCCTCTTTCAGCCCTTGGTATTTCTCAAGCATCTCGTGTTCCTTCTTCCTGATGTTGCTATCACTTGGGATTGCGGCATCTTCCACTACCGCCTTCATCTCCTGCTTGTCGACCACCACGATATCCAGTTGATTAGCCTCCACCATCTTATCGGTCTGGATGTAGAAGTGGATCTTAGCTCGGTCGTTCTCAATCACCTTTGCAAGTGTTGCCCACTTTGATCGTGGAACCTCCAGCCCATAATCGGCACAGATGTTTCTGTATACTATGCCAGTCACCTGGTTATGTTGCTCCAAGTATGCCTTACCTGCCAGCACTGTGCACCCTGCTGTTATGCGCTGCACTGTCTCAGGGGCATGTTTGCACAGTCTGCACCATGGTGTGGTAGACCCCGGCCTCTATCGATCTTGTGTTCAAGGCCTGTTCTTGTGCTGCTTTAATCAGTGCCTCTGTTCTGTCCCTGAGACCAGCTTTCTCTCAGCCACTAGTATGTCTTCTTGATATCAACCACTTCTTCTATCTGTCATTGTTACATCCTGTGCAGGGGCTTGTCCCTCCATGATAGTCTCTCTTGTTCTTTCTTCTCCTTACTGGGTTTCTGCTGCCTGAGGCATTTGTAGTCAAAAAATATCCAAGGCAACCAAAAATGGTACACTCGAAGTTTATTAACAACGTCGGGAACATCTACAAACACAAAGCACAACAGACTCTGTGTCCATACAAGCTCAGTTTGACACGTGGTAGTGTGTTTTTTTTTCATAGTCCCCCCTCCACAAAGGCCTCCAAAAGTCACTCACACCCCATTCCACCTTTTGGTCGCTGGAATGCTGCCTAATTTCCCTTATCAGCCATTGTCGTGGCCCTGGCGACCTAAGACAAACAGCCATCACCGTGGAATTCCACAGTCAGGATGTTCTCGGTCATAAAAGAGGGGGTTAGAGCGCAGCTCGCGCTGCCTGGGTGATTTTCTTATCGGCAAGCGGGAAGGGCCATTGTTTTAAGGCACTCAGGCCGGTCAAGTGAAAACTTCCCCTCTCATGAGAATCAAGCCTGTTGTTACATCTGTTATAAAGATTTTTACCACACATTCACTTAGCAGGTCATCATCGGGGGCCATCTTCCTGATGTAGTCCTGAAACTTGGTTGTTTCATCTTGGATAGCGTCTCTGACGCTCACTAATCCTCGGCCTCCCTCTTTCCGCTTTGTGTACAGCCTCAGGGTGCTGGACTTGGGGTGAAACCATCCATACATGGTGAAGAGCTTCCTTGTCTTGACATCTGTGGCTTCTATCTCCTCCTTTGGCCAGTTTATTTTTCCCGCAGGGTAGGGCAAAGCTGTTGAAGGCTCGGATCTTGTTCTGACTATTCAGCTGACTTCTCAGGACCTGCCTTACTCTACGTAGGTATTTGACTGTGGCTGACTTCCTTGTGGCCTCTTCATTATTCCAATTTGCCTGAGGGATCCAAAGGTACTTTTAGCATCAGCTATGTTGCCTTCTGGTAGCTCGACCCCTCCAATTGTGATCATCTTGCCTCTCTTTGATATCATTCGGCTACACTTGTCCAGCCCGAGCGACATGTCAATGTCAGTGCTGTAGATCCTGATGTGGATCAGTGAATCAATGTCTCACTCACTCTTCGCATACAGCTTGATATCATCCATTGATATCGCCTATAGAGGAGGTGGCTAATCATTGTTCCATTTTCTGAACCGGTATCCAAGTCCACTCTACTCAATGCAGGCAGTGCACAGGTTGGTCTTCCTGGTCTTACAGTCTCTAAAGACTGCCCTGTCAACCAGTAGCTGGTATTTGGCTCCTCTGGCGTCCTTACCAACCCCTTTCTGGACCCTGCTCATGTATTGAGCCACATGTCTATTCATCTTGGCCGCAATGATGCTTGACAGGAGCTTCCATGTTGTGCAGAGGCAGGTTATTGGCTGGTAGTTGGATGGAATTGTTCCCTTCTGGGGGTCCTTCATGATCAGGGTTTCCCTGGTTCATCTGAGCTGCCAGGCATTCAGGGAGTGCAGTTAGCTTCCATAGCCAGTAGCTGTGGATCATGTCAGGGCCCGGTGCTGTCCAGCGCTTCATCCTTGAGACTCTTTCTTGAATGTCTGCCATTATGATTTTTACTGGGTCTTGTTCCGGGAAGTGGCTGTGGTCCTCTCTTAAGTCCACCAACCACTGGGCATTGGTGTTATGTGATGCATCTTTCTCCCATGTGCTCTTCCAGTATTGTTCATTCTCACACCTACATGGGTCTGTCCTCATCTTATTACCCTTCCACTGAGAGTATATTTTGGTATGGTTCAGTGGTGAACATCCTGCTTATTCTCCGGGCCTCCGGGCCTTGACATCTCTAGTGTACCTCTTCAGGCGTGCAGCCAGGGCTGTGAGTCTCTTTTTGGCAGTCTCCATTGCCTCAATTACGGACAGCTTGCTGTACTGTCGCTGTACTGTCCTAAGTACTTTCTTGTCTTGCTCTTCTGCAGCTCTGACAGTTGATTCACCTCTCTCCGTGTTGTCTTGATCCTAGCCTCCAACCTTCTTCTCCATGGAGGCTACTGCCCCTTATGGCTCACATTCAACTTGTAACCAAATATCTCCAGGATTACTGGTGCTGTTGCATATATCAGCTTGTTGGTCTCAGTGATGGTCACAGTAGAGATAGTTTGTAGTGCCACATTCACATCCTCTAGCAGGCTTTCAGGTAACAACCTGTCATCCTGGCTCCCCCTGCATTCCATTAATTAATCCCACATTGTCGCTCCTAGTGAATGTGAATGTGAAAGTCTTGCTAGTTGATTGCCCTGGTTGCTCGACCCCTGACGCAGACCTTGTTGACATGAGTGACGTCAGGGCCGGTGATTGCACTCATATCCGAGGTACGGCAGGTAGCATTAAGGACCTTGCTCAAGGGCCCAACTGGATTCTTGCTATTCCGATTCTCCCAGTCTCCTGAGCCAAATTTAGCGTGTTAATCCCTGAGCTATCCAGCTGGTAACATGGAGTAGATACCTACAGTGAAACACTCGTGTTTTTGATTCCCGTAACTGATGGAGCTCCCTAGACATGATCAGTCAGTTGTTGAGGGGTTTCTCTTTCTAACTATTTTCTGCTGCTTTCAGATTTTTTTGAAAGACAACCATTTTCAAAAAGGAAAAAAAAACTGTTTCACAAATTTGTTTGTCTTTGTAAACATCGAAAAGCAGCTATTCATGCGTTTGACTTGTTGAGCTAAACAGTCTTAGCAACCAAACTCCATACTGGAGTCATTTTCCAAAAAATATGTATTTTGGGATATTTTTCTGGCTTAAAAATTCAGGAAATAGGGCTTAGATTGAAAAATAATTTATCATTTTCCATTAAGCCAAAGCTAATGAGGCCATAAATGTGTTAGTATAGAATCTCATCAACTAGAGGTCTCCAGTAAAAAAAGATATTGTTAGTGAAGTAGTTCAGTGCAGGTCTTTGGATCTGGGGAGTTGTTGTCTTTGTGGTTTAACAACTTCCAGAAAGTCAGTCACATTCATAATCTTTCTTCATCACTCTCTACTTGTTACAGTAACAGGTGACTAAATGAAGCACACTGTTAACCTAAATAAGTGAGTCTGACCCTCGTTGGAAACGTGTGTGTACACAAATGATTATCTATGTCGAAAGACATAGATAATCGATATGTTAGGAGTGTACAAAGAGTTGAACAATATGAAAAGGACTACAATGAACCGAACTTATTTTACAAACTCCAGTCCGATTTGGTCACCTTGATTTATGATCTGGAAAATATTCCCAATAAGTCATCAACATGTTTACGTAACAAGGAATGACTGCGGCAGTATACGCAAAGAAGTGTTAAAAATGTTATTGGTCCCAGAGTTGGTGATCTATGGAAAAGGTCTAAGGACAGGAAAAAAATAATGAGAGGACGAATATTTTTGTTTGTAAATTAAGACTAAATGTCCTGAAAGAAAAAAGACGCTCTTTTTGGCACAATCTTTTCAAAGAACTGATACTGATAACGACACTGTGCTTACGGGCTAAAAGAGAAAGAATTTCTTACTAAAACCATTTCTCAGGTATAGTTTCACCTGTTCATCCCATACAAGGCATTTGTAGATGCCTACATGTGTGGCTCTAATCCTCTTCCCTAGTGTTACGCTCCTCTTAACAGTAAGGAATACGATATCAAACACAAAATACTGTTATCACATCAACACATAAAGTCCCAATCGGCCACTCATATTGACTAGGAAAAAGTTATACTCAGCAGGCCTAATTTCAGACCTGCACTATATATGTAAGAGCTGCAAGTGTCGCTGGGTGTTCATAAAGTTTGAAAAACGTGTCAGAATAATCTTATGGTCTCTCTCTGTGTCTCCGTGGAAACCCCAGTGCTCTCCTCCCAGACAACTCATTATTTTGCATCTTCGTCAGTCTTATTAAAGCCATATATCTTAACTGGAGGCCAGAGCCCATCGATGTGGCCGAATACATACATGTCAAAACATTATCAGCGCGTGTGAGGCGGCGCTCTGTCCTGCACTCAGGAGAGCCATGTGCGAAATGAATAATTTATCCAGATGAATTATAATACCAGCATCTTCCCCACTAAGGCTTTTGTCTGAGTGAGATTTCTCCTCACATTTCAGTTCATACATCCAGCCTCGCATAAAGTAGAAACCTCTCTGGACAGATTTGCATAGAAACACCCCGCAATGTGGTGGAAAGGGAGCAATTAGGATTCATGGCGGCGCCTCCCCTCCGGATGCTCTGCTGCCATGTGAGACAGCAGCAGCTGATTGAAATGGAGGAGCATGGCCTTGTTCGTGCGCCTCTGTCTTCAGTCTATCTCTACGTCCTCACAGGAACGCCGGCTTCAGCCTCCAGGTCCGGTCTGGCCCGCCTCCTCCTCTCCTGCCACCTTTTCATTGTCATCGTCCTCCGGATCACAGGTTAGCAGTAGCTCGGGGTAGAACTTCTGTAAGGAACCTGAGGGAGGGAACCTTTCAAGCAGCGGGTTAACAACATCATCAAACACAGTGTGTGATTAGTAGTTAACGGATGCGATGGGTCACATTGTGCAGTTGTTTGAAACAGGTGACGGAGTCCTTGCTGTTGATGTCTGGCTGCTCAGAGCGTGTGGGAGCTGTTTGACACAAACGAGGCTTCCAGCTTGCAGAACCGGGAACAGATGGTGCTGGAAAATGAGATACCTCTCAGAAGCATTGAAACCCCCTCCAATGACCCTCCCACACTCCTCTCTGTCCTCCACACATATACTCTGTTTTTCCCTCACGCTCTCTTTTCCCTTCGTAAATGAGCCCTTTTCTTTGCCAAAGATTATTTAAGGGTACTTGTATTGCTAACACAAGGGCCAAGTTTATTTTAGACCATAATCAAACTCCTAAATGTGGAGAATGGTGTGAGGACACGGACATGTTTTCCTTGTGGTAGGATCACAGGGGGCTTTGGGTCATCTGCTGGTATGAGTTTTTGTTCACCTGGATGGAGCCAGCAGATGGCAGGGTTGGGTCTGGGGCCTCTCCAGGGAGGGTCTGCAGACAGCCAAAGAAAGCAGTCACATTTCTTCAAGCAATCACTGTCTGTGTTCCTTTAATCCAGCACAGACAAACATCTGCATAATGTAGCAGGAGGGATAAACCAGTGTGTCAGTATATTGGATCTGTGCTTTTCGGTGAAAGAAATATTCATGCTGAACAGTTTCTGCTGTCTGCTGTAGTTCCTTGTGATAATAGCTGCCAAAAGTAATATTACTGCCTGCAGCAGTGTTATTTATGATTCTGCCGCTAGGAGTTGTCAAAGTCAGAAATGTTCAGATCCTACAGAATCACTGTGGCTTTAAATATTCTTTCTTTACCGAGAGCTTTTTTTTTTTTTCTTTAGAGGTAAATGCTATAACATAATACCACGTATCATAACATCACTTTAAAACTGATAAAAGTATAATAAGTAAATCACTTTACATATAGTAACAGCATTAGCACCTCACAGGAGTGAAGCCGAGAAACTCAGGAAGTTCTGCATCACTCCACAGTTACCCTGTGTGACTTTCTTGTATTTTATTATGTGTGAGGGGATGCCGGGTGTAAATAGCATACTTTCTACCTGAATGCAAATAGGCACTCCCTTTTTTTAAATGCATAAAATAAATGTGACTGCTCTTGTTTATTTCTTTGAAAACTGAGGTGGCTCTAAAATCCAGATCCACATCCAGATCATTTTGAGTCATGTCAGTGACGTAGAAACTTAGGCAGGTGAAAATCAGGGTGATCTGAAAGTGACAATGACTCAAAGAGTTGTTTTGAATCCAAATTGAGTGTTATATAGAGGGAGCAGGGGTCTGTTGAAGAGAATTCATTCTAACGTTTTGTGGTTTGTTATCCTGGAAGATGTCTCTTACTTAGAGGGAGAATGATGCACTCGGAATATCAGGTTTTGGAAAGGTGTCCCACGTGGGCAGCATGACACTCATTTGAATGGTTCACATTTATATTATATGCAAATGATTAAGGGTAAAGCAGAGTCGTGACTAAAAGATTCATAGTGATCACGGCTTATTGTATATTTAGCTGAATAATGTATGAGATGAGTGTACAAGTATTGCTTTTGAGTGAACAAGTACAGTTAAAACACCTGTAAATGTGTTATGCTTATGCTGCTTTATGTGTTAAATTTTCCTCTTGTGAATCCTGGGTAGCAGAAGATCTCAAAGATTTATAGAACGCGTTATTTTTGTTCTGCGAGAATTCGAGATGACGGCAAGCTTTCTTTACTGCCTGCATTGTGGTTGGCTTCGTTCAGCCGGCTACGGCTTGTGCCTCATTCCAGTCGTGTTTGCTTCCCTCCTGAGTTCCCGTCTCCTGCAGCAATCTGTCTGGAAAAATGCATACATAACATCCTGTGAAAATAGCTTTCTGCAGGGACTCCGCTAAAAAGCCACGCCACATCAAATGTTCCTGTCATTCTCCGCTAGGCCGAGTTGATGGCAAAACATTTGCATACTGCACACTGGAGCACTGAGCATGTCTGTGTGTGCTAATGCACACCTCTCCCAGCATTCGCCTTTTGTATTTAGGAAGGGTCACTTCACCTCATTTATAGAAAAGACATTTTTTTTCTTAGCCTGTGTGGTTTCTAAAGAGCTTTCACAGAAACTCTGGTCTGTATTCGGTATGATAATGGCAGTGAGGTGTATGATTTATCCAGCGTAAAGACTCGGTCTGTGGAAAGACACAATGCTGCAGAGCATTGATTATAAAAATCTCTCTTTTCCGTGGTATTGTGGTTTTGGCAGCGGATTAAGAGGCATGCTTAGATACCAGTAAGGGCCAAAATATGTGTTTGAATTGTCTTTTTAAAGAAGCAGATTGAACCGATCAGTGTCCGGTCTTTGTGAGGCCTTCAGATGAGTCTTGCTGACAATATCAAACCTGCACGTGTTTGGCATGAGTTATCATAAGCTTGTAAATATGCAACCAAAATTAATCATTTTCCTCATCCCACCAGTGGAACAAAATACAAGAGGCCAACTCCTGAATCTGTAAGCAACGTGGCCAAAAAGACAATTAAGGCAGAGAGGGTGGGTGGGGTGGGGGTTACTGACTCCTCTCCCTGATGGAACAGGAGGGTTTAGATTCGATTCCCTGGCTGTGATTACCCAACCCTCAGCTATGAGATAGATGACTATGAATCAATCGTTTTCAAGGGGACGCTCACTAGGGTGCTGTAGTATTTAAAAACAAGATGGTCTCTGCTGAAGAAGCAGCCGGCCTTGGTTAAACAGACCATCAGATAGTCTCATCGACTGCATGCAGCACCTGAAATATTCATGCGTACTTAAGGCTGAAATGAAATCAGGCATGGTTCTCAAAACACAAGCGCCCCTTCGCCTCAGCCTCTCAAACGAGCAGTCGCCGCGGCTGGATGGGATATGTTTAGTCTTGCCGCGTGTCATCCAATCAGGATTTAATAAGCGCCCAAGACAATACTAATCATGCCAGGCTGCTCCTCATTATGGGTTTACGTAATGCGTGTGAGAGGACCCGGGGCCATGTCTCTTAAAGAGCAGAGAACAACCCGTAACACCACGCCTCCAAGAGCAAATGTGCAAAGATCTGTTGGAAGGCACAATGTCAGTCGTCATGTGGGAATTAGATCATAGCAGCGGTGGAAAATCATGCTTTGGATGCAACAGGGTCATGTGCTAAAATGTGTCACATTTTTCTCAGTGTGTACGCTACAGATCCGATGCTACCACTTCGCTCATCTATTTTAATTTTTCTCTGCATCTCGGAATGGATCTGCTCCTCCAGAGGACGCATGGAACACACATTAATGCCGTCCACCCTGCTACCACCAACCCGCTTCCTCAAGTGAAGTTCTTTTCTCTGACACATTCAATACCACCCAACACTATTGACCTGACATATTGATGTGAGGAGGCCTCGCTGCTAAGAGGCATCTGGCTGCAGCATATCGAGCGCATAGTCCGGGGAGAAACTGCAGGGCTGTACCATAAACTAATTGCAAAATCAAGCCACACACACACACACACAAAAATAACACAAAAAAAACAACGTATACAATGGGTCAGTTGGAGCACTAACAACAGGTGGCGCTAGTTCACCGGTCACGGTGTTCAAATCAGAGCGTAAAGCTGACACGCTCACCAGCCTCAGTGTGTTATGATGATACAGAGTGAATGAAAACATGAGCTGCTACACTGGGTGAGGTGAGAAACGACATATCCCCCCTTCCTTTGCCGACGTACGAAGGCTGATGCTGAAATGAGCCACCACCCCCATCACACACACACACACACACACACACACACATATACACGCAGACACACACGGCCACCACCAATCCCATCATGCTCTCTCCCTCCCCCATCCCCTCGAGGAATAAGAGGGGATTATGTCAAAGCAATTCAATTGTATGAGAGGAGGTAATGAACTCTTCCTTTTATCTATTCATTTGCGTATTAAAGTATTTATTTGTGCCTGTTATCTGCAGATATTCATCAGAAACGCGAGGATGCGAGGATAACACACACATTGGCGACAAAAAAAAAATTGGCAGGAATTTCAGATCAGGAGGCTTTCAATTCCAAAGACAGGTTTCTTATCTTTCCTCCTGTTGTCTTTAAAGGGGAGACCCACTTGCGGTTACGTGTTTTATTTGTCTACACACAAAGCTCACACGATTTCCACTCCAACGATAAGACAGTCACTCCTTGTTTGGATGCGGCCCTTTTCTATTTAGGTCAGTGGTCTGCAGTCCATTTCATGTTCTACTGCCTCTACAGTGCCTAAATTGCCCAGCAGGCAGGTGCCATTAGAGCAGTTTGTTTGCAAGGTAAGCAGCTATGAGAAGTGACAGCAGTAGAATTACTAATGCACTTTGCCTGTCATTTCTCTGTGAAAGCCCCTGCAGGGAGGGCCTGATTAAATTGATATTCAACCTCCTGCATGTTGTGGGCCCTGGCTTCATTAGCATAGGGTTTAGATGACACAGAGAGAGGGATGGCATTAGTGTTGTAGGAAGCCGTTAGACACTGTGCTGTAACTAATTTTCCAATTATAATTGCGGGCCTACAATGTACCGTATTAATGATTCAAATCACGTTGTTAACAGAGCATGTAGGTTTAAAAGTCAAGAAGGAACGAGTGAGAAAACAGCGGCGGTTCGCAGGAAGTGAAAATACACATTAGAGGGTAGCTCAAAACAAAGGTAAGGCTTTTGCAAGTCAGGCGCCACAAGAAAAAATGGCTTCCTGTCAGTGCTGAATGCATTATTATAATGCATACCTGAGTCACTGTGCAAAGGTCAGAGTAAAGGCTTGATCACAGCTGAAAAGCAGCACTGCGAGATTTTGTTCTAATACACCATCACATTGGATGTCTTTCTGTCTGTCGGTATAGAGAGTTTTCCATACTGTGCTAATTAGCTTAGTTGCTAAAGTTTTCTAAGTTCAGAGTTGAGATGGATTTCTACCACTGACTTTCTCCTTTATGCAGGATCAATGACAGAAAAAGACACAACTAAACCAATCTACACTACAACAGCTTCCTCTTTTTGTTTTCTGTTCCTGCAAAGGTCAGCAGCACTGCCGAGGCATTTGCTAAATTTGCACTTTGCCCACGTGTGCAAATTCACCAAAATGTATCACTTACATTTGATGAATATTTGAGTTCTAGCATTTTGCAACAATAGCAAAAGCAAATATGAAAAAAATATGCATCATGGAGCTGAGGATATGACTCTGGGAAGGCATTATTCTTTGCTTTATCTGCATAAATAAAGCGTTAGAGGGAGAATACCTCAAATAGGGTTTGTTGCCAAAGACGCAAGGAGGCTCAATTCGAAAACATTTTCACTGAAATATTTTTTTTGTTTGTTTTGATTTGCTTATACAAAAGTAACATTTTTCATTATAAAGAATTACCAATTTCTTTTTTGCATCCATAATATTCTAAACTCTCTATTTTGCAATTAAGCTGTCTGTGTTGTTACATAAGTCCATTACTGTAAAGCTCACCAGGTACAGTAATGGAGTGGCAGACCCATTGCTCACTGACCTCTCTTTAACCCCAGTGACTGTTTCACCAGCCACACACTGGGACAAGCTGTCCATCAAGTGAGGACAAACGCAGCCCGATCCAAGCTGCTTTGTGGGCAATCAAAGTGACGCTGAGACTGATGTTGTTTGCAGAAAGTTTAGTGAACTGTAAATCCAGACTCTTGGCTGTGCGGGTGCACAGATTCGAGGGGTTTATCAAGAAAGAAAGAGAAAAATGACACACATTTGGGGTGTTAATTTAGCCCCACAGTGCGATATGACATTTCATGCAAATGGGCTTAAATCATGTTTGCTTTGTTGATGTTACGTGCCATGTAAATAATCTTCCTGACAGCATCTTCCTTTACACATCCAGTTAAAGCCTACAAAATCCTCAGTACTCCCTCCAGCATTAGCTGCGTGTTAACGTCACAAAACTGTGGTGAAAGCTGTGGTTAGCACTGAGCAAATATTTAAAGTCACTGCTAAAGACATCATCACCACTGCAAATAAATGAATTGAATTCTGCTTATAGCCTCCCCCCACTCCTTTCACCTAAATGGATATTTTATCCCAGGGGAACACCTAGTGCTTTGCAATCTGTGCCGGCTTCCTGGTGGCGCTTTCCCATCTCTTTGAGAAGCAAGCACTGACTTTGAAGTCTGTGTGGCTGATGATAAATATGCTAATGTGTCTGGAGGTGACGCGACGTAGCAGATAGCGGAGTGAGGGGAAAGTGCCACCCATCGTTTAATATATGGAGAAAAGGAAGGAGGGAGAGGCGGGGAGGATGGAGGAGAAGCGTCCCGCTGCTGATAAGGCACAACAAGGATAAACAAGGGGGATAAAAGAGCACTTAAATTGTTGTTTTGTCTGATGTGGGATATCAATTCACATATGAAGGAATGAAGTTTGAAGCAGAATGTGGGTTTTAAACTGCAGAGGTTGGTTCTACATGTGATGTGTGCATCATGCATTGCAGGAGGTAATTCAGGGGTCGAAACAGTATCCGTTTGTTGCATGAATTCCTCATATTAATGCCTCAATAATGTCACCACTGCACTGAGTGATGGGATGGTATAAACAGTGATGTGAAACCTTTTTGGGGCTAAAACGGACACCGTAAAAACAAACTAGTTGTTCT
The DNA here is from genome assembly GCA_001698575.1 of Mola mola. Classification (NCBI taxonomy): domain Eukaryota; kingdom Metazoa; phylum Chordata; class Actinopteri; order Tetraodontiformes; family Molidae; genus Mola; species Mola mola. Next base: position 2,227,162 of record KV751339.1, read on the forward strand.
AACTTCAAAAAGTTTGTCTCTGGGCTGTCTTAAAGGAGCAATTTGTAAGATGTTGAGTGCTTTTGCTGTAGACTAGATGGATAACATGAGAGTTCTGTAAAAGTGAAGCCAAAACATCTCCTTCGCCCCCTGGTGGTTGGCTGCAGTATAGATCCTAAGCCCTTCCTCCTTGTTTAAGGTAAGACTTGGGTTAAGCTAAAATCTCGCAGTACTCATCTGTCAAACTGGTGTATGTTCAAATTTTCAATTAGTCATTTGATGCTATAAAAATTGGCCTATAAAATATTATTGACAGCTGAGCTGAGCTGAGCTCGCTGTGGCTCAGTTTCCCGGCCGTGACTGTACAGACTCTGCCTCCGAACAATGTCAGCGTTTTGTACCTCAGATGTTCTGGCTTCATTTTTGTACAATGGGAGAAACATCATCATCCGTCTCTATATATGTCATCGGTTACTGGTCATCAAATACTGACGCAGAAATCAACAACATGTGAAAAAACTTTGAAATTCACTGAACAGAGATAGCGCGACCTTTTCAATCATTCAAAAGTAGCCCAATTTGTCTTTTAAAGTTCAGGGAAATGTTTAAGGCAGCCCGTAAATGAACTTTTTGGTCTCCAAGCCAGCGATAGACGGCACCAGAGGCATCGTGTCTTACTGTGTAAATCCGTCCAGGACACTCTTGTAAACAAGATCTCTCAAAAATGCTTTTAGGAATCTTCTTTGCACACATGTCCACTTTGACTCAAGGATTAACTGATTAGATTTTGTAGGTCATAGGCCAAAGGTCAAGGGCTAGTTGGACTGTTTCTTTTGTTGGGATTTCTTATTATTCTTCTAATTGTATATGCACACACTGGCATAGCCTTTGCCCGACACACCAATCAATACCGTCTGCAAAAAACTAAATAAAAAGATATAAATATGTCATTTAACAACTACCACTAGCACTAGTACTTCTGTTTACGACATCTTTATTTGCTTATGTTTATTATATACAACACTGCCACAAAAACCACCTCAGCCCGTCGACTCACCACTCTAACTTCACTGTTTGTTTTGTGGAGGCATATAACAGCCAACTAACTACAACAAATCCATTTTTACGGCGACACGTTACATACCAGATAAATTCCATTTCAACCACTTTGCTCTTATTTTTATAGGTTTTATCCATAGTGATATACTTTCTCAAAAGTAATCTGGAATCTAATACAACAGGGCTAGAAATTAGCAAAAAGGTTATTAGCAAGTGGACAGTTTACATTGACTTATCTTGAACCAGGGACATACAGTATGCAGGGCTTTAGGAATAAGAGCCAGAATCTGGTAGGAGCGTTTGGGGGCAAGCAAAAACTGGATTACTGGATTACTTTAAAACCCCATCAGTGGGCAGCAGCATAAATGATCTGTCATGGCGTTATACAAGAGAATTAGATCAAATTTTGTGATGAATGATCCACAGTACAATGTGGAACACAGGACAAGACGGTATAAGCAAGTACTTGTTAAGCATTTTGTAATGATGATTTTGAGAAGTTCTCTATAAAGATTATTACTATATCACAGAAATTTTGGATGGACGCCGGCAACGACTAAGTGAAGAAAAACATAAACTAATAAATATCAATTGATATAATCTGACATAAAAATATACATTTTAACATGACTTTGAACTCTCGAACTTAATGTAAAGGAAAAGGATGTTTTGTAATTCACCAGTCTACTACTGAATGACTGGAATTAATAGAAAATTCATTCTAGTGAGACTAACTAGCCAGCATGATGATGGATGGCCACAGGCACGGCAACACAGATGCTGTTAGTCAGATGACGTCTGGGGATAAATAACACAGAGCTATGAGCAATGTACTAAAATCTCCCGTTAACTGTGTGACTCTTACGACGGATTCAGCTGCCTTTCTTTTTTCCTCAAGTAGCTGACATAGCCTAAATAATGTGGCACCGTGTTGAGTACAGTTTCTATAGTGGAAGTAACTCACCTGCTCTCCCACCCAAACCAAGCAGCGACGGTGACCACAGTCAGTAATCTAGCGTTCTGTATTTGCTATCCCCTAGGCAAAGTTATTTCCATTATTTTATGATTATTATTGTATCAACCTGGAAAAAATACTACGCCTCCTTGGTGCCAGAAAATGTTTACATGTATCAAACATTTAACATGGGAAGCAATAACACCTGGAAAGTCGCTAATAATCCGTCATTGCACACGAGAATCAAGCCCATCACCAGACGCAAAATCAAGCATCCGACAATTTACAACCTTCAGGATCGAGGTTTTAATTCTTTACAAAGCCAATAATTTAATACTGCACTGAGTAATTAGTGCTGTTATATCTGTGCATGGACTTGGGAAAGATACAGGAAATTATGGTTAAGGGGAGAGTGCCCCCATTTCACCAATGACTGTTGGTTTATAGGTGTCGGGAAGTGCAACTGCATATGTTAGAGAAAAAATGGAGCTGCATGAGTCAGTGTTGATTGTCTCTGAAGAGTATGTATATATAATGTAGAGTTAGAAAGTATTGAGGTTAATAGACATCATATAAATACATACTGTGCTGTTGGAGTTGGAATTGGTAACGTGGGCACCCTTTTTAAAGGGGGAATGCATGGAATAATGGAGGGATTTTTATAAAAAAAAGAAGAGGAGCCGTCCCAGCAACATAAATTGATGTCATATTCCTTTCCTGTCATGACCCCTCAGGTTTAGCTTGCAGGGCCTCAACACCCAACTTGGAAACCACTGTTGTAAAACAACCTTTATAACTATAAAATGCACAAAAAATACACTGAAGTCCATATAAAAATGACATCTGCTTTCAGACTGCCATGAATTATTAAGAAGTGTGTATGAACCAGAATGAAACAGTTGCATGTTTTGAAATAGCTGAGTGAGACCTTCTACTTGGCCTTGTCTTTATGTCCTTATGTCTGACGTGCAGAGTGTGCCGAGCTGCCGCCTGTGAGTCTGAGCACAGATTTGATACCCTTAAGGTGACAGCTGCAGATCTGTTGCAGGAGTCGGAGGAGACATCAGGGTTGTCAGTTAACATCCTGCCACGCAAGTCAGATCTCTGAGCAGCTCAGACATTTTTAGGATACAAGAAAACAGGTAAACTCTTTAAAAAAATTCTACACACGTCTGATTGAAAAGTTTAGTCAAGATGAAAAAGTAACTGGTATCACTGGTATCAACCCTGCAGGGAGACCTCATCCCTTGCCAGCTCGTGGCAGTCTTTTAATATCTATGCCTCCAGAGTAGCTTTCCATGACAAAGTTGTGTGGACGAGCTCTAGGTGTCACTGTCCACGTGGCTTTGAGCACCACCAGCCATGGTTGTTGGTGCGCCACCCAGCCCCCTTTGTGGGATACATCGTAAGTCAGATGTTCAGAATGCATGGGGCATTGTCTGCCTGGATGTTCGATGGGCTGGCAGCAAAAGGTGACATCTGGTGACTAATGTGCTCAGATGTGAATGCTGCTCTCTCAGTTCTCTGGGCAGCAGCTGCTCTGCAAAGACATAAATGAGAAAGGGGGAGAGGAGAGAGAGAGAGACAGCCAAGGAGAGATAGGGGAAGAGGGGGTGGTTGCGGGGCCGAGGTGGGGGGTAGGGCTCCGAGTTTGAGGAGAGTGTTTGTATGTGAGATGGTGTGCACGGTCACCACGCCAGCCGTCTGAATCTGAAGGGGTGTGTTCTGGGGGGTTGGGTATGTCATGGGAAAATCGATGACTTTCTGTCTGATTTTGGAGGTGAAACAGGCCGGGGCTCCCCCTTGCTCCCTGCTGCCTCTCCACATCCACCTGCACCACAAAGAGACCGCACAGATCAACCAGAGTCTGGTTTGATCTGATTTGTGTTTCCCGCAGCAGAGTGCCTCCTGGTCACCTTGTCAGCTGCCATTTGAGTCCCAGCATCTCCTCGAGAAGTGACTGCGAACCTGTTTGACTAATGAGTTTTGAGGAGGTAAAGGTGATATGGGTGCAGTGAAAGTGACGGAGCTTAAATGTGCACATCACACCAATCACAAAAAGTGATAAACGATTAACGATCATGAGGCCACTTCAGTAAGTCCAGTTTTAGAGGTATCTATTGTTCAGGTTTATGTTGTCAGTCAAAACCAACTCAGGGATTTCATTTGTGTGGCTTGAAGAGGAGATAAGGGGCTAACTTAGCTTAATGTGAAGAGCAG
>KV751339.1:2231404-2246648 GCA_001698575.1 Mola mola
AATGCTATAACCTTGTTGGTTCAATCCTTACAGAGAAGTGTTTCATGATGAAAGATGGCTATGTGCTAAGCTAACTTTTGCCACCTCTATTCTTTATGCTAAGCAAAGCTAATAGCCTCTTGCTCGGTGATAATCATAGAGACTGGCATCAAACAGAGCATGTGAGGGGGTTAGAATTTGAAGCTATGTGATCCACCTGCTCCTCCACTCTGAACTGCTGCCGGCCGATCCATTCATTATCACTCCGTGCCATGGGTCAGACATGCTACAGACACATGGTGTGAACGAAATTAAAGCAGGATGGAACAAGAGATAAAGAGACGCTCCAGATTTAAAAATAAAATCCCACTCCACACTCCATCCAAAACATTTCTGCCTGTGCTCCCGGTCAGCTCACGCTCCTTTCACATGTTCTGGTATCAAACGCCTCATTGAACTAAGCGAGAAAGCAAATGAGCTAAAAAAAAAAAAAAAAAAAAAGAAAAAAAAAAAAAGGTAAAAAAAAAAAAAAAAAAAAAAGGAAAAAGCCAAAACAGCTCCTTAAATTAGAATGATTCGGAAAACACAAAAACAAAATTGACATTTCTTAGTCAAAAATGAATAAATAAATAAATATAAAACCTCACTCTATCTATCAGAATGCAAAGATTTCCTCAAAAATCAATCAAATTTGGAGTTAAAATCTACCACTGTAGGTAGCATTTCCCTTATCCTCTCGTCCAAGTTTAGATACCCTCAAAACGTGTTAATAGTTTGGTTGACAGACAGCTGTATAAAACCCCTTCTTGATGTGTGTGTGTGTGTGTGTCCCCTGACTTCTGCCACACTATCCCGGAGGTCACTTTGGTGTAGAGGTCCTCTGTGACCTCTGGACTTGGTTGCTTTTCTAATCAAGGAGAGGGTTCTGTGGCTCTCCTCTGTGAGGAACAACAGTGAGGGAAAAAAAAAAACAACAAAAAAATCACAACAACAAAATACACGACAAAAATCACAGCTGAAGTTCGAGTTCAAGACCCAATCAGTTAATCGCTTATAAAGAGCTGATATCAAGGGTACATGTTCACGTCGTTTGTTACCCATAATCTTGCCAAAATGATTTGTCGCCTCTCTTTCTCATGAGGGGATCACACAAAACTGGTTGCGGATCAGCACCCGCAGACATGTGGTCATTTGTGGCATTCATATGGACATGCTGCTTCTTAGAAGACACTTGAACCCCACTTAAAAGGCGTCATGGGCTGCTTTCGATTAGGGAGGCGGTGGGCTGCTTTAGATTTGATGAACAAGAAGTGCATATGCATTCCACAAAGAATGTTAATGAAACACATTCCACCCAGTTTCTCATGGAAACCAGCTTGGATTTAGGGATCAGGAGGTGGGGAGAAATGGGTCCCCCCTTTATACCCCTCCCCGGGGAGAAAAAAAAAAAGCTTACAACGACTCTTCTGGGCTAAAAGGAAAGAAAATTGTGTAGGATGAGAGTGCATTGAGAGATTCTAAATGTGTGACATAGTGGGGCCAAATAGGTCCACTTGTGTGATGTTTGTTGTGACAAGAAGAGAAAGTATAGGGAATATCTATGTAAACGTGGATCTAAATCTTTGTACTCAGACCTCCTTGCAAATGGATGAAATTGAATAAAAACAGACACAGATGTTGCTTCTTACACATCCTCGTGTTACCGTGCCGGCAGAGACAATGACTGGAAGAGGCACTGTGCCGCTGAATTGTCTGTCCCCTTCCGGCCTCAAAGAAATTCCCTCAAATTATGCACAAATTTTCTTATGAACTCAATAAGGAAGTAATTTAAAAGTTGGAAGTCAAAGGGTCAGGGTCACTGTAACCTCCATAACACCCTGTCTTATAGCCAAAGCTCAAGAAATAGAATACGAGTACATGTGCCAAGGCCAAAGAATCCCTTCCCACATGTCAATAAACCCCCTCATATTTTAGCTTTCAATCGAACTGTGATTTTATTTTCTTTTTTCCCTCTTTTTTTTTTTTTTTATAAACCCGAGGTTTTTTTCTCTGCAAAAATGTTTGCCCTTTCAGTGACCTTGACCTTGCTCCATAAGCCCCAAAATTAATCATAGCCAGTGCTATCAGCTACAAAATGAGACCAGTTGGACTTCATTGTCAAATTAAGTGTTTGACCTTTGGCCACCAAAGTCTAGTCAGATTTGCAGTGGGCAAAGATATACCTTTTCCAAAAATATCATCAAAATAGGGCCGTAACTCCTGCAGTTATCCTGTTCACAAAAAATAATAATAATAATAATAATAATAATAATAATAACAAAATAACAAATACCAGTATAAAAAATAACCTACTTGGCAGAGGTAATTATGGAAAGATTTTATACAAGTATCTAAGGGGACAAATTTATTAAATCAGCTAATATTATATTATAAAGGTCAAAGGACAACTTCACTGGGGCGTCATAATGTTCTGCAAAAAAATGAAAACACTTTTCAGTCTATCATTCAACACAATAACTCCTCTGTGCTGCCGGAGCAAACAGGTGTGTGAAGTCTCCCTTTTTATAATTTAGAGCTTCTTTGCATCATCATTCTTTACAAAATAATCCCCCACAAGTACACTGATTTTTCTGATATACTGAAAAAAAAAAAAACCAGGAGTGAAATTTAGATTCTAGGATGAGTATATACTAGGACAAGTAAAATGTACTTGCAGTTAAGAATTGTTGTTATTAAACATACTCAAGTAACTTTACTGCCAATTTTCTGGGTTTGTCAGTAAATTTTACTTATCAATTTATATTAGTTATTACTTTAACTGCCTGTCAAATACTTAAAATAATACCTACTTTCCATTGCTTCCTTCTTTTGTTTCGTCAGTACTATTTAATTAGTTAACTGTCTCACTGACTTTGTTAGACTATATGTTTGTGTTATGATGCTAACCCGTCAAGTTAAAACATCACAAACTTGCTCAGGTGAGTCCACCTATAAGAGTATTGAAAGCAAATTAGATACCAAACCCTTAACCACCAAAGGCCTGCTCAGCTAAGTTTTAAGTCCAGTCATGTTATGCTGTGTGCAGTGACTCATGGGTAATGTGTGCAAATTAACCTCTGATGTCACCAACTGATTGGCACACGGTTAAATCTTACTGCACAGATCCAGTACATTTTATTTGATTTTAACACTGCATTATACATTACACTTAAAACTTACATGTCAAAGTAAATATACAAATTTTACTTATAAACGGATGAAATAAAAAAGTACAAGCACTGTAATCTTTATTTCTTGTAGAATTTCTCCATGTAATAAAAGTTCTATCTAAAAAAATTACTATTTTCTACTATTATTATTTTCAGCGTACGGAGAACCAATCAGGTGGTTGTCTCTGCACGACTTGGAAAGTCATTGTAGCTATGAGCCTTGTCGACATAAGGAGGCATGAAACTCCTTGGTGGTAAATGTAGAGTTTATTTCTTCAGTCATCTTGTTTGTATTCTTTATTGAGTTTCATTTTGAGATACTCAAACAACAATGCTATGGGTTTCCTGCGCTGTCGGAAAGTGATACTTTGGGTTAGTAGCAAGCACAAGCTATAAATTCTTCATCAATATTTGATGAGGAATACAAACATTATCCAGCAAACATCTTACAAATTGCTCCTTGATCTCCTTGTAGGGCACTTACAGCAGTTATTTGGATATCACCTGTTTAAAGTGCATTTTTTAACTTGTACAACAACAAAAAAAGCTATGAATCAACAAAAAAGGGAAACTAAATCATGAAAAACGAAGAATGTCAATGATGTTTATGTGCAGACATAATCATCAGTACTTTGCACACAAATGAGGAGATTATAAAATTCCTCCAATTAGTACATTGAACTAATAATTTAAATGGTATTTGTAGCAGTTCCACTTGACATCTGGATAAAATCACATGCTGTACATCAGATGTTGATCTAAATTTTGTATTCCAAATGGATACCAGACTGTGTAATTGCATAATTACCTCCACAAAGGAGTTTATGTTTTCCCAGGCCCTTGTTGGCTCAATTGTTTTCAGAAGAGGTTGGAAATGACTAAAGCACCAATTAATTAGATTTTGGTAGTAATCAGGGTAATTTTCTGGATCCAGGAATTTTTTTTTAAGGGATTCTAAATCATTGTGAAACAGGCGCAGTTTCACCATTTCTTGCTTGTTTATTCCACAAATAATGCACAGAAAGTTCAGCCTTGGCAAAGATCTAAGCTCTCAGAGTGCTTTATAATGAATTCAAATTTAGCAGGACATCCACTTCTTAGGTCGGATTAAAGAATAGCAGCTCTAAACATAAATATGTTGAACATTTGAGAGGACAATTCTAGAAAGAAGAAAAGGTGCTAGACATTAAATATGCACTCCATTTACCATCCAAACAAGGAGGATCGGATTTAGCAGTGATGTGTTAGGCACTTTGCCCAAAAGCACTTCAACACACTTCAGAAACTTATGGGAGAGAAAGTGTGAGGAAATCCTTAAGAGACTTTCAACCATTCAGAGATGGTTAACCATGAAAATATGTAGTCAATGAACCCATTCCAATAAAAGGCTTAATTATTTACTTCCTATGACTAAGCATAATATTAACACAACATGAATGTACTGCTGAGGATTTAGCTTCAGTGCCTCTGTCACTGAAGTGTTTTTCTGTTACTGATGGTTTGCTAACCTTTGTCCCTACCACTTTGAGCCACTTCTTATGAATTGTTCTAATTAATTGTTCTAGTATCCTCCTAAGAAGACACTGTTTATCATAGACAAACTTTACAGCAAACAAACAGTGACATTGTCCTATCCTTCTGGAGGGCACAGACCAAAATATGTTGCAGCTTAATTTTGAGGACTCCTTGTTTAAACACCTTGTAAATTCATCAAACACTGGAGGCATTTATAAATCCATCATCTGGAGAAACTGCACGTCCTCGTGATCAAAGTGGCAAGCCACTTACTATCTGGACGTCACAGATACTGAACCGCAGTGCTCTCTTAATTAGAAAAGAATGAATCAATCTGGCTTTAAATAACAGAGAATCTTTTTGGTCATTAAATATTATTAGTCATGCAGTTGAAGCTGTGCCTGCAAGCTAAAGTCAGATTTTTATGGGGGCTTCTCTGTCTCTCTCTCTCTCTCTCTCTCTCTCTCTCCCTCTCACTGTCTGTGTTATATCAGCATATGTGGATTTTTTTCAGTGACCCTCTAAAGATGCACACATACCTCCCCTTTTTTTTTGCGTCCATCCAGAACACATAGATTCTAATTGCCTGACCAGACCAAATAGACTGAAATACCACAAATGATCAGAAATAAACACAAAACCACCTCATCACCTGAAGGTACCAGCCTCTAACATGTTAGCACAGAGCCCAGTTTAACGCAATATTCTCCTGCATAACACAGTAACTTTCAATGACAAGTCCTGAAAACTGTGGCATTGTCAGGAATTACCGCCCTGCACTACCACTACAGCAAAAAAGGCTTTGGCCTTGACTCTCAGTATTTCCTTTCTTGTCCCCCTTGCACCTCCTTCCCAGCACCTAGGTGATCTCCACACTTGTCTTCAATCATCTCAGCTGCTGCAGTATAAGGAGCCATGGCCTCTTATTCACTCGTGCCTGTGTTGATTTTGTCATCATTGCTTTCCTCAACTCATCATTTGACCCATTACCCTGACTGCATCTGCTCTTGGCATAAATAAATGATACATCACCACTTCCTCCAGTTGTTTAAAAGTCCAGTCGAAGTATCCCGGATACTAGCGCTGCCATCTTGCAGACGTAATTTGGAGCCAGGTTCTGCGCAGTAGCAACCAGGAAGCGCTGCGGCAGTATCAGATTCCCGCCCATACACGCATCGACCCAGTCGTAGGCTCATTTCACCCATTTCTTATAGTATCAAATAAATTAAAACTGAAAAAAAACAGAAAAATGAACCCTTTGAACATCTATCAGCATGATAAGAACAGATAACCAGTTTTGGTTAAGAGCATATTTGAAGAGTACTTTGAGGTTTTTAGTTTGGCCCAAGTCCTAGCTGATATAATTTTGGTCGATTGAGATGCATTGGCATTACTTTTGGGGAACTCTCATGTCATCCATCTTAAAATACAGTGTGTGCAAACAAAACAAATGTAGTTGACCCACACAAGGTCAATAAATTTGCTATTAAAATTTGTGCTGTAGATACTCTTGCTAAAATGATATATACCATCTAACTACTTCTTCTTTGTCTGCATAGCACTTTCTACTTTAACATCAGAGAAAAAGCAACGGCATGCAAAGCATTGTATTGCCCGATTCTTGCTTGAAAAAGCCATAAAGGTCCCATCATAACAACACCGTTTATGTGCATCTGTTGAGTACTTACTGTGAACAAGTATTGTTTTTCCATTGGTTCGGATAGTGCCTCTTCCTGTTCCTCTCTCACACGTTCGGATTTGGCTGCCAAATGGAAGTAACCGCCTGCTTTTCAGGAATAAACATTGTGATTGGCTAAGCACAGGGAGAATGGAAGCTTGTGCAATGATCAGGATGAAGCACACTTTTCATGGCCAACGTTGTTATTTGTCTCTCACCTGGAAAAACTGTGACAAGAAGAGAGCAGAAAGGGACTGTCTTTTGCGATTGTTTGGTGGGGTCTCAGCGACTATCAGTTATCCGCTGGTGAATATTCTTACCTCCATGTAAAGCCGTGAGGCCATCCTGTGGCGAAGGGTAGGGGATCATGAGCAGCAAGTGATTTTTGTTTCACACCCTTCAATTAATTAAAAAAACTAAGCACAACAAAATGCATGATATTGATCTGGGACATGTAAGAAAAGAAAAATAGAACAATTGATCTTTTCTCGGTTTTATAGTTAGCAGCCCCCATGTCGCCATGTGAGGCTCATAGCTCACCACCATTAACAACAATATGGTACACGCATTGAAAAAATCAATTGCTGCTCATCTTCAGTGGGGTTAATATTAGGCTGATATTGTCTCATCTGAACGCAACATTACAATGACACTGGCAATAAATAAAATTATCCCTTATATTTGAAAAAACAAACCAACAATCTGTCTTGATAAACACATGTAGAACGTGACTTATTGCGCTAAAACTCTTTTTCTGGCTGCCCTATTGTATAACCTCTGGCACCACGCTGGAGTGAAGGAAACTGCATTTCCATTAAGCTGCTCTGCATTCATTTTTGCTGATCGATGAAGCGTATTTTCATTAGAGGCAATCACATAGGCTTCAATGTGATGCAAATGAGACACTTGCCAATTAATGAATCACGCTATTGGTTAAAAACAGGCTCGACATTACCTTTGAGAAATACGATGTTACACCAGCGTTATTGACCCCGTCTGATTATTTTCTCTCAGTCTCAATGACCTGTTCTTTGTGCTGAATATACAGTCGAGCCATAATGTGCTGCTGTGGTACTTTAACGCATCAATCACGTGGTCATTTAGACAGTGTGTCCAGATCATAATTCTATTTACCAGGGACACAGTAATGCTGTATTGATTGGCAAACCATTAGCATTTATACACCCATCAGCAGAGAAAAGTAGTTCTCTTTCTGTTCTCTGCTTCACTTTGCCATGTGGGAGAAGCTATGAGTGTTATTGAAAATTCCTTTTTTTTAATTCCTCTTTCAGTGCAGAGAGGAGAAGAAGCTGGCCAGATCTCTATTAGCAGCCTGGGATTTTCTCCCATGTGTCACAGTGAGTGTAATTGCAATGTCACACTTCAAGGACTTCATGTGGGTGGACGGGTGGTCTACCACAAGAGAGAGGACTGTAGTCAAAATACCAATTAATGAAGGCCAGAGAAATATGACCTCAACCGCTTCAGGTCCATACCTACCAACGACTGAGCCTGTCGATTGAAATGGTATCCCATCAGCCCTTGTTCCTGGGTCAGTGCTCAGTGTCGGTGCTGGAAGATTACACTTTCCTCTCGCCGGATCCTGGCTCGTGCCCTTGAGCGCACATCCAGGGGGTTCATCCTGTACTTACTTCCTGGTGTTGAATTCACAACTTTTATTGAAATAATAGAACTCTAGCTCTTCAGAAATTCTTTGTTATATTATCATGCAAAGTCAGGCTTTCCCTTGACACACTTTTACCATTACTGGGATCACTGGACATCATTACTCCACTGGGAATATTTCAAAAGCCCTGATTGGCTGACTGATTTTCTTGACTTGCTCAGATTGTGTTTATTTGGTCATTTTTCTTGGATTTTTGTGCTTCTACCAATGGTGAGTAGGCGACATAGTTAAATGGTTTCTGCTTTTAAGAAGTGAAACATTCACCTAAATCTGCGCTGGAAGTTTAATTTTGAAAAATGACTATATTCTCTGTCCTCTCCTGACTTCCTGTCTGACATGATCTATAAACCTGGCATGTAATCTGTACTGAGCTGACCAGAGAGCTGCTTGAATGTGCCTGACATTTGAGAGTGAGGATTTTATTTTACTTCAAATTTAATTTATAAAAGGAAATGTAGTGATGCATATTTAATAAGATATGCATAATTATACACAGCAGTCTAGAGAACTTGTAATACAAAAAAAATGTCTCAATGTAATAATCAACTGAGAAAGTTTTATAGTGAAATATATTTTTATTTTTATTTTTTTGTCAAATAAAAAAAACTAAAGACTGTGTTCTCAAAGTGAGATTTTTTGTTCCTGTGATTCAGCAGTCTCCTCTTCAATCACACCAAAAACGTCCCACTTTTACTCTTATGTAGAGAATATTCTGAGGTCTTATACAGAGGGGTTCATTTATATATCATTCATAGCCTGTACATTACATCGTGGCAAAAACATATTTTTATGGTTGTAACAGTATATTAGGATTTAGCGACTTGATAGAAAGTCATAGCCTATCATTATCATATGTAGCCAGTGCAACATGACACCAGCTGGACCTCTTGATTCAATTAGTATAAAATACCACAAAAATGTGGCATATGACATGCATTTACCACTTTGATACGTTTCAGCTGCTCAGCTTAAGGTAAAAGAAACACCTTAATTAGTTAAAATTTAATATTAATTTTAAATCTGTACCCAGGGCTATAAAATGACACCAGTTGGATCTCTCTATTTCAACTCCTTATGGCCAAAAAAAACAGTTTTTGACCTGTGAATGACCTTTCACCTTTTAACCACCAAAATTTTTTCAGCTGTGGGTTGGGCCAAGACACACTTCTGCTGAATATTTAATTTAAAATCAGTCAATTCTTTTATGACATTGTCTGTAGACTTAGTTAGCTGTGAAATGAGGGGCCCTACAAGTGACTAGAAAAGGCCTGGCCCCTCAGATCAGGGGGGTGAATCATTGCAGTGACTTCAGTGACTTCCTCCGCTGGTTTCTACCCATGGATAAAAACCAGACACAGCCTCTGAGACCGGTGGAAGCCTGACAACAAGAGATACAGTACGGATTGATTTACAGCAGCAATAACAAGGACTTTGGCTTCGGTGAAGACAAGACGCAGCAGACAGGGGCAGGGGGGAGGTAACACTGTGGAGACAGGTGTGGACATAACATTCCCATTTCATCCATTTCATCTTCCTGTGACTGCATATTAGCCGGGAGCAGCCTTCAGTCCGAGCTAGGCTAGCTTTTTCTCCCATCCTGGATTTTTATCCACTCGCTTTGAGGCAGTCTGGTTGCTGACTGCTGAAAAAGTCCCAAAAAGATCTGCTGCTGATAGTCTAAAGCCCCCTGCCTCCATCGCCAACGGCGATTTCTATATTTCTGTATTTATACATGTGTTGCCAGTAAAATTTAAAAAAAAAAACTAGCAGTAGCAAGTTTCTTTCTGTTGTTGCAATGACAAATCTGTTAAACTGTGTACCTTTAGAGATATTATATATCAAAAATGCCTAATAATATAATACTGCAATATATTCTGTTTTATTAATTGATTGATTAATTTTAATTTTGCCAAATGTTACCAACTATGTTCAAACCCAGAAATATCTGTCATTTTAATCCATTTCATTTATTGGTATATTGCTAATACTTACAGTATGAACAATTAAACACTGTATGTACGGGTGTCTCATGAAATGATACACAACTATAGACTTAAAGGTCAAGAAGGTGAATATGAGCAGCATCTAGTGGTGAGGTAGTAGAATGTATGCAATGAAGCACTGCCTCGCTGCCCCCTCCCTCTCCAAGCACGTAGGAGAACGACAGTGGCCGGCTGTGTATTGTGTGTATGTACATTTAGAGTAACATAGGTTAACAAACTTGGGACAACATTCAGCAGACTGCAAACAAAAAACTTCTTGTACTCCTACTTCTTTGTTGCCTTTTACTGGGTTGAGTTTCCTTCATTGGTTGCATTTCAGTGCCAATACAGTATACAAACGTGAAGGCTTTTTCTCTGTTCTCGGCTACCATATGGTAACATGGTGGTGCAAAATGGTGCACTCCCTGGAAGTAGGACCCATCCTATGTAACTATAAATGTCTTAGTCCAAGATTACATGTGCACTACAGTTTTTTGATTTAAGGTGATTACTAATGTTAACATAGCTACAAAGATTATATTACGTGTTTGCACATAGGTAATCTTAAATTCTTCACACTGCTCCTTTAATAGCTCTGCTGTTTGCATAAAACTGTCTCACTAGCAATTGTTGAACAGTACCAAAGAATATTGCAGATTGTTTACATAAACTTAACAATTCTTAACCTTTGTTCCAGCAAGGGCAATAAAGATTATTCTCTCTCATTTGTACCATATAATCAGATACAGTATTAAGAATATTAAGATACAATATTTCAATAATATGCAAAGTACAAACTTAATTAATCTTATCTTGTCTTATGCATCTTATTTTTTCTCAAAATTGCCAACATGTAAACACTGTTGTGTAACATCAGATGGCAATGAAATATATTCCCAATCTGACACCAGTTTTTACCTTAAATCCACCCAAAATGAAAATGAAAAAATCTAATTTTAACCTCCTTAGATCATATCCTCGATCATACTTTTGCCTATTGGACAATATACGGCACAAAAAAAAAAGACAAAAAAACACATTTCTATGTATTTTTATATTAAAATCAGATGTTTTCTTCTGGTAAAACCACTTGTCATGTGAAATCAAATCACCATGTACAAGCTAGTTTCAATTAATAATGTCATGGCATCCAGCTGTCAATCAACCTTCAATGTTTAGTGGAGTTCAGCAGATATTTGGCAGGATACGACTATTGCTGTAGTTTTACCAGCCTTCCAGATTCAGCCCACCGTTATGTTGTACCTTTCTTTAACAAGCTATCGGTTCTTTCCCATTTCAGTAGGAAATAGCTCATGACACGGCAGTTACATACTCTCCAATATTTGTTTCAAGCTTCATTTCCTTTTGTTATCCAGTTGACACGTACTACTCTTCAATGTGATTATGCTATTTATTTACTGTTAGACAAATTGCAGGTTTAGCATGTGAAACTGCATTTGTTGATTGACTGTTTCTATTACTGACAGCTGGGTCCTATTATACCATGGAATCAGATCTTGCTCAGGGTCCACGAGGACTCTTGCACTCCCCAGGTATCAAAACACAGCATGGGATCCACTTAAGCCTTGTCACTGTCAAGTGGAGGGTAGCGTACGCCTAAGGTTAGAAGAATGTCTTAATAAAATCTTTAACAAAATAAATCAAATTCAAAATCACAATTTACAAGCATCTTACTGGGCTTTTAACAAACTGTACAGATGTGACACACTTTGCCCTTAGACCGTCGCACCGTGTGAGGAAAAACTTAAAAAAAAAAACCTAAACAGGGAAAATAAGAAACCTCAGGAAGAACCACAGAGGAGGGATCCTTCTTCCTAGGACGGACAGACGTGCAATAGATGTCACTTGTACAGAACACAACACATGACAATAATAGTTTACTAAGAATGTTTGAGCTCATATGAGTCTATAAATCTAGATATATTATGGGTATAGTATGTTGGTCCGGAAGTCAGTGTAATCCATGGCCTAGGCTGGGCAATCCAGCCTAGGATCCAAGTCACAGGATCTCCTGTCCTAATTTGAGCAGTAGGCATCAGGCAGGACCACAACAGCAGTTCCCACCGTGACCTAGAAAAGACCTGCAGGATCATAAAGCACAAAAACTCCAGGGAAGAAGTAAAGTTAGTGTATGGTTATGGACATTTAGAGGAGCAGAGATGGAGTCAGAGTCAGAGGGGGCAGAGAAGAGAGCTCACTGCATCATGGAGTGTTCCCCCAGCAACCTATGCCTAAAGCAGAATAACTAGGGGCTAGATAAGCCAGCCCTATGAGCTTTATCAAAAATGAAAGTCTGCCTCCCATACCGAGGCTGGAAGATGGTTCCACAGGAGAGGAGCTTGATAGCTGAAGGCTCTGCCTCCCATTCTACTTTTGGAGATTTTTGGGATCACCGATAACCCTGCATCCTGGGAGCATAAGCTTCTGAATGGGTGATAGGGTACTATGAGCTCTTTAAGATAAGATGGTGCCTGACCATGAATAACTTTGTAGGTGAGGACAAGGATTTTAAATTCTATTCTGGATTTAACTGGGAGCCAGTGCAGAGAAGCCAGTATGGGGGAAATATGGTCTCTGATCTTAGTTCCAGTCAGTACACGCGCTGCTGCATTCTGGATTAACTGAAGACTCTTTAAAATCTTATTAGGGTAGCCTGAAAAAAAAGAATTACAGTAATCCAGCCTGGAAGTGACAAATGAATTAACTACTTTTTCTACTTCTTGTTAGGACAGAATGTGCCGCTCTTCTTGGTTCCATGATGTCATTTACATTCTGAGCTACATGATGTTTGTCAGGTTGCTCCAGTGAGCTCTAATGGTTCTTTTATCACTCTTGTACATATCATGTGCATACACAAGCTTCATAAAAATCTCCCAAGATCAGAAAACTTATAATATGACAAACAAACAGTATGGCCCAAACAAACAGGGCTATAGCTTATTTATTGCTCTGAATTGTTCTACACAAATCTACATTATTTAGGTCGTGGCTGCGACTCACAAGAATGCTCCGTCCGATGATTATATCTAATTAAATTGAATGTCACTTACAGGCAACATGGAGCATTTTTAGTTACGCACACAAGCCTGCAGTGATAACACCAATTTGGCAGCAGCCTCTGACAACACCAACTATGTAACAAGACCGGGGGATTTCATTTTACCGTGCCAAAAATGACAGAAGCATGTCTCTGCTTTGTTAGATGCTGAATATTTCATAGCATTGCAGGCCAACCACAGGTCGTCCAGTGCCGAGGACACAATACCCAGACATATAAATGATGCATCGGCAACAGCAAAAAACTGTACTCGATACCGAAGCGCCTCTGAGTTGGAACAATGTGCGTAGGGACTTTTACTAATGTTGTATGATTCTGCTATCTTTACCTCTCAAGGAGCTCTACAGTACATGGCGATTCAGGGCTCGGCTGCATCCCACCAGGGACCCCTCCTGCATGCACCTTCTGTGCACACTGGCAGCATGAAACACGTTTAGGTAGGAAATTGCTAGCAAATGACTATAACTCGCATGTGCAACGTAAACTCAAATGTGCACAGACTGGAAGATGTCACGCGACTCTCCGCATCTTTGTTTTCTCCACATAGCAGCAAGCTCTGCAGCCGTGAGATAAATTGCCACGTGGCATTAGCACTACAGTGAAGGATGAAAGTGCACGGAGCAAGGCAAACAAGCATCCCATTACAACCGCCACTTAGCAACAAACACATCTATTACAGCGGCAGAGCAAGGCTGGAGGTGAGCCCGCACACACCTCCAACAGGCTGCAATCCAGGGCAATGAGATTCAGGATGCTCAACACTGGGAATTTCAACAGGAACGAGAAAAAAAGAAAACAAATGATCCACCCACTTTTTTTCTCCCCGCCGAGGAATCAAAGGCCATAGTCACTGTTTACATACTCCAAGAAAGAGTCTCTTCACCCATTGATGTTTCATGATTTTTTAAAATTTTTTTTTTTGCAGCCCTGCTGGGACTGTCAATGGCCCCTTTCCACCATAATTTTTTACAATACAGATGAGCATGACATCACTTCCACAGAGCTGGTCTGCTCAATTCATTGGTTCCACTGTATCGCAGTGATTAATGGAGACCTTAGTACACTGGCTTTATACAGCTAGCCTCCTGCTTTTCTCTTTGTGTGCAACTGGAGAGAACCCCCCCCCCCCGTTTATGCCCACACCTTACACTCTGATGTGTGTCATATCAATTCTCAGACAAAAACTCATAATTCCCTCCTTTTTTTTTTTTTAAACCACACTAATTACTGTGGTGCAAATCCCGACTGCTGTTGTCATGGTAATTTCCTCTCGGGGGTTATGGCGCCACTAAAGCTCAAGTGACTGAGAAAATGAGAGGAAGTTAGGGTTGCAAAGGAGACAGACACACACACACACACACACACACACACACAGCTCATTGTGTGCCAACGTATTTCATGTTTCATCTTGTTTCATGGCGTGTACTATTGGCAGTTTACCTTGACTCAAAACGATCTGACCAAGGCTCTGCACCGCGTCAATGCCAGAAAATGAATTTGATGTGGGTGAGTGGGGATAAGTGTTCTTTCAGCACCGAGAAGAGTGCCAAGAGGTCCCAGAGCAGAGACCTGCTCGCCGCCATTTATCCAGCGCATTAAATGGATGTGTTGGGTTCAAGGAGGGGTCAGGGAAATATAGGGGACAACATATGTCAAGCAATACATATAGGAAGAGAAAAGTAGGATCCTATAAAGCCTTTTATCATTTGGTTGTACAGAGCTGCCAGCAGAGGGAAAAAGAGAAAAGCCTGGTGCATTGATGCGCTTGATCATCATTATGGAACAACAAGAGGCACCTCTGACAGTTGGCGCCAACATAATGCTGAAATGAGGATGGTTTAGCTTCTCCAAGGTCCACGGCTCTGCGAAATCATTGTGTGTGCGTGTGTGCATCTGAAACGTCCGTGCTTTGTGTGTCTGTGTGGGTTGTTGCTGTGCCCTCATGTCCTTGTGTGGTGTCAAGTGTCCTTATGTACCTCGAGCATGACTGGCTTTCCGCAGCTCACTCTCCTCAGACACAGACACCTCATCATAATGTCTCTTTAATGTCACTCTAATAAACTGCTGCTGTCTCGGTTTGTTATGCCAGTATGTGCATATGTCTTGCAGAACTGT
>KV751339.1:2246663-2266045 GCA_001698575.1 Mola mola
AAGGAAAATATTCACTAGAAGACAGAGTACAGGGTATAGAGAAGAAGAGAAAACATACTAAACTATGACTAAACTAATTTTTTACGTTCTCTGCAAAATGATTGAACATTTCTTTAATTACGTTTATATTTATTTGTATTTACTCGTAGCGATATTTGCATGAGCTCTTTGAAGTCAGCCAATGTATACAGACTCAACATTTTTAGGAACTATCTCCTCTGTAGCAAGAAGCTCTATTCATCTTATTTGCTTGCACAAATAAAGCCAAACCTACCTGCATGGCTATCACTTCGTTCCCATTTTGGGGGAACTATCCCTTTAAACATAACATAAGGTAAACGCACAAAGAGGCTAATTCAGTGTTCCAGCACCTGTTTGTTTAGTCATGGACAAACAAAAAGCTGTGCCAGCAGCTCGTTGGACGGAAAGGGGGCTTATTTCAGTGAGCCTGAAAGCAATTGGAAGAAAGAATTTATTTACAAATCAATTCTACATGCAGAAGATCCTCTCTGTGATAACAAACACATAGAGCTCTCAAACAGTTTAGACCTTCATGAATGGTGCAACCTCTGCAAAATCATTGCAATCTCTCCCAGCCTGAGGCAGTGATGGAAGTGCGCTCATTTTATCAATACCTGCGGTTGCGACTCGGTGTGAAATACTTGCGAAGGTGGAACAGTCAGCTGATGTTGTCACAAAGCACAAATAATCCCTCATGATTAAGCGCTCAAAGGGAAAATTGTTTCGATTTAGCTGCATTAACGTATAATCTTCAATCCTGGAAGGTTAAATCACTGCAGCACATTCGTGGAAAAGAAACATAAAGGAGAACACTTGGCTAAATGTGATGGTGTGGTTTAGACTTGAGTAAAAATGAAGAGACTCACAGGAAAGACTAACATAAAAAGTCCTTCACATGAGTAAAGCAAATTGTCCATTTTACGGTATATTTGTTTGTTTTGTGTTTTTCTTGTAATATTCACCTTTTTTTATTTTGTGCACTTGTTTATTATAATATATCTTTTATCTTTTTTTTGTTGCATATTTTGCTAAATATTAATACAATTAATATTTTCAAATTCTCGAGAAGGAGAAAGCATCGCACAGTAGGGTCGTCTTCAACAAAGAAATACCTCACACATTGGTGTGTTTATGTGTTTCCGTACAACAACTTTGATGAGAAAATCAAATAGAACGAATTATAAATAGTAGCGCCACTAAAGTTCATCATTTACAATGATGGATAACAAAAAAGAAATAACATAAAGTTGTGAGTGCCACAGTTAACTGCAGACAATTCTGCATTTCCTTAGTGGAGCAGCTGATAATTTTGTGAGAAACATGCTAACAAGATGGCTTCATCCATTCTATATATTTAATTCTCTACCACTTCAAACACCAATGTTGTCAACACGTCTTGCGAGAAATGCTGGTTAGACTGAATCCTTTATAATAGTCTCTAACAGACTCTTTTCTTTAAATAACATGAAAACATAAAAACTTGAATGGTACTCTAGTGCAGCCAATACCTCTGCCAAAGCCCAACATTCCCCTTAAATTAAAATCCCTGGATCCGCCCCTTTATCTGGGTTCTCACAAAAAATGAATGGGTTGCCGCTTGGCCCATTTACCAACCTCCAACCAAGTTCCGTTTAAATTCATCCATTTGTTTTTGTGTAACCCAGTAACAAACAAACCAAGCCACAGAAAGGGATGAAAACATCCCCTCCTTGGCAGAAGTGTGTGAAATATGGAGTCATGTATCATAAACATACTGAAAATGCTTAATTCCAACCAACCAGTCCATCTGTTATTCTCGTTTTGACTGAAAATATTTGTGACATTTACTCATCTGCATGTCATCTCTCTCAAAGCAGAATAATCGTTAGTGTCACTCTATTGAGATAGGAAATTCTATAAATCCATTTAAACCTCATGAACGATTCGACAATGTGTTAGAAATAGAGGCCAAGAGGAGTTTCGGCACTCACAACTGCCGGAGCTATCTCTCACTCCATGTTTTTCAGATTAATTGAAAGCATCCCTCCGCCTGGGAAATGGCAACACTGTCGAGACAGCCTGGAGTTACACTTTGATGGACACAGCAGTCTATCTCCGCCGTTGACTTCAGTGGTGAAAGCGTGACCCCCTGGTCATTCTGACTGGGCCTTATCAGCGCCGGCCAAATGCAGGGGAGTCAGATGGAAGGACTGCGGAGATGATTTGTGGACAGTGTAGCACACTAATGGTGCTAATACTGCATGCTGTCCACATCGCGGCTGCAGAATATGTTGCAGAATAGGGAGGTTCGGGTCCAATTTGGTCAGGCTGAAAGACACATCTTGGTGAATATTTGTCACCTAAGATTTAACAAATAAGCACAATGTTTTTAGAGCTGGAAAGAAGCATTTCTGGATTACCACAACGATAAATGCCATCTTAAAGTTTATACAGTGCAGTGCAACCTTTTATTCTGTGATCTTACAAGGCAAACAAAATCCAGTGAATACAATCTTCAGAAGCAGGGGATCCTTAGCCTTACTAACACAAATCATTGGCAGAAAATCTATACCCTCTTAAGGAGGAGGAGTTGCATCAGATAATAGATATATGAAATCCATCTTGTTTCCGAACTCCGTCCTTTGTAGGAAACAGATCAATAGGAAATCCTCTGCTTGAATTGCCCACAGTGACACACACATCAGTTGAGTTTAGGAAACTCACAGACAACATCAGGCAACATTCAAGGTGCTAAAGTACAAGCATAGATTGGTTTGAAATCACAGGTGCAATTAATAAAATTTCTTAATGTTGTGTTCACTGTAAGACTCGTCCGCTGTACAAAACAGCTGTCGGCACCAAAACAGATTCTGACATGTTGACGATTGATCCCAGGTGAGACACAGCTGCCAGAACCCAAAGATGGCCCGTAGATGGTTGCCAAACATTTTTTCAGCGTCATCAGAGGTATGCGGGATACACCCTGGACAAGTCGTCAGTTCACTGCAGGGCTGACATACAGAGACATACAACCAGTCACAATTAGGGCGATCTAGAGAAACCATTCAACCTAACCCCTCTTGCATGTTTTTGGACTGAATACCCAGAGGGAACCCACACACAAACAGGGAGAACATGCAAACACACAGAAACACACAGAAAGGCCCTGACCCAGGAACGGAAAACAATATTTTTTCATGATACTCTACTTTTTTAGAGGCACAGCAAACCCCAGTTCAGTTGAAACGCTGCTTTGCTTTGAGCTAAACATTAATGTCACCATGCCGACATCCTGAAATTCAGGATGCTAAGTTGTTTTTTTTGCCACCATCTATGTGTTTAGCGTGTTAGCATGCAAAGAATTCATAATCATTGAAATTTGAGTGTTGCTGAGACGGATGTCATAAGCATAATTTTGGTCCCAAAAAAAAAAATAGAAATAAAATTTTGGTCTCATTACCAAACTGGGATTTTCATCCTCTGGGAACCATGAACCATGAAATCCATTAGAAGCTGTCAAGATGCATTAAAAGATTGGTCCTCTGATTTGTTTTTTAAGACCATGAATCGTGTCATGAAATCAGATTCAGTAGCCGTAAGGATATTACAGACTGTCAAAAATATAAAATGATGGACAGGATGGTTGACACTGCCAGCCCAAGCTACATCACTAGAGTCGCTGACAAAGCTGAGTAGGCACTCGATAATATGACCTGAAAACACAAAAAGGAAGCAGAGAACACACGTTTAAACCAAACCAACGATGATTCTATGAGATGCTACAATCCTGTACATTTCTATACAAATGTCCATAGTCCAACTTTAGGTTGTCATAAACTTGAGCAATCGAAAGTATCCCAGCTGTCCTGGTGACAACCTGCCATGGCACATGTGAGGACGGCCTGCAGCTGGGAGCATCAACGGCAGCTTGGTACCCAACATAAACTAGACAATTTTTTAGGACAGCAGCCTGCCTACAGCCTGTTCACCAACACAAATATAGACTTAAATACCACTTCCTTCAACTGTGCTGCAAAGTGAATACTTAACTACCTAGATATTTTTCTTCCTTGTCAGCCCTCTGAAGTCAGGAATTAATGCTGCAGCCTGCTATTGTTGTCTGTTCATGTCCACTCAGTGCAAAATGTCACATTTGCATGATACTGCAGTATTTTTTTGTTAGTTATTTGCAATTAGATTAGATGGAAAATTTACATGTAATGAAAATTCTTCAAGTGAACTTGTTTGACATGCTTACTCTTTTGAATGCTGGACGCCTTTGAATGTATTGACAATATATTACTGTATATGCATAGCTCAATCAGCAGCTAGAAAATGTCACTGATCATACATGCTGTACATCGCTGATGTGTGTGAGTCATTTGTATTGCGGTTTATTATATCAGAAATATCAAAACAAATATGAAACATTAAAGTCTTTCTATCCACTTATCATTCCTCAATACTGAACATATCTGTCTGGCTTATAGAATTCATTCACACAATTCATTCCGAACATAGAGTGATATCATACCTCATCATGCCATACTTTGATCTTCCATGTGATCAAAGGATGTTACAGAACATAATGATGTCATTATATGATGTAGACTATATGTTGGTTAGCAGCTTCAGAGGGTGAGACGTGTCAAGACACAACTATTGCCCAACTTCAGCAGATTAAATGTGAAGCTTTAACACATTTCTATCGCTCACACAGATCTTTAGCGCGCTGACTTTTATTTCTCCTCTCAATCCCACCACATTTTGACACTTCTGATTTGAATTTTGATTTTGCACACTATTTGCATTGATTGAGTAAGTATTCAATGAATTGTTGTCATAGTGATCCTGTGTTAGAGATATATCGTTTAGTTTTACATCTGGGACCTGCTCCATAATAGCGTCAAAATTGAGAAACAAAGCTACTAATATCCATCTTGTTTGTGTCCTCTCAGCTTTGAGTTCCTAGCAACACATGTCGTCTGCTCCACCTGCTCAGAAAGACCACTTAGTCCCTGGAGAGTTTGTCTTCTCTGATTCCATCATTTACCTGGTAGAATCCATCCTGGGGGAGGGCACCTTTGGCAAAGTTGCCAAATGCAAACGGATGAATGACTTGACAACAGTCGCAATCAAATCAATTAAGGAGGATCATTTAATCTGGCTGGCAAGAAAAGAGGTAGAGACTTATGAAAGGCTGACTTTTACTTTTTTTTTTTTTTTTACCCGCAGCTTGTTCATGGCAGTCAATCTGCTATGTTTATGTGGCTACACACTCTATAGACTTTATTTACCACTTTCAAAATAGTTAAGCATTTTACACTGTGTCAGTGTTCTTTATTCAATTCACCAAACCCAGTTAAAATAACACCCAGGGATTAGAAAAGTAAGACAGCTGAGATACTTTTTATACAACTTGGTTAGTGTTAGTTTCACTCCCTGAAGTGTCAGACCATCTACACTAAAAAGTGTTAGAATTATTTATCCATCTATTAAATCATTGAAAGAATAACCAATAACCTCATTCACTAAAAATCACATTTTTTTAGCAAACTAAAACATTGCAAAAGGAGCAACAATGTGTGCAGTCTCCCATCTGAAACCTTGTATGAACTTAGGTTGGTTTATGACGCTGAAATGCGTATTGGCGCCTGGGTGGAGCTTAGTTTGATTAACTAAGGAATTTGTGTAATAATGGAAATGGAAATCTAATGGAATCATCTCTGTCAGATAACTCCAGCACTGAACACTATTCAGATCAGAATGTGTTGGAATGACACTTTGGGAGTTGTAATCAACTCATGAATTGTTAAACCCAACATTTAGACACTTTAGACACAAGCATATTGTTGGCCATAACTCTAGAAGGAATTGAAATAAAGTGGTCCAACTGGTGTCATTTTGTAGCTACCAGCACTGGCTACAGATGATTAACTTTTGGCCTTTCAAGGTCGAGAGTCAAGATCGCTGAAAGGTCAAACACATTTCTGGATATATCTCCAGAGTGAATTGACATAGAGAGATCTAACAGGTGTCATTTTAGGGGTGAATTATAAGGTCAGCTGGAACCAGCTGGTTCTGCATACCATGTATCTGGTGGTGCCAACATGTGCTCTTTTTCACACCAAATAACCTAGACTGAAAAATCACACTTTGGAATTCCCAAAACAAACACTAAAGCCAAAGTCTGGTAGAAATATGAAATATGAGCTCACAGGAAAAGACAGTTAATTAAGGGTTAGGGTTAGATATCGCTTAAAAAATATACGTGGATTATATTCAACAGTCATTCTTATTTGAACTTTCTAACTCAAGTAAGCTCCTAGACCCATTAAAGCCATCAGGGACTGGACCGCAGAAAACCGAGGTACTAGATGTTGCTTCATAAAGGATCTTGGCGGAACATTGGATCAGTCTTCTCTCACACAAATATTATATCTTTAGTTTCAACCAGTGTACTAGAGATCCTATTACATGCCTTCATTCCCGCTCACATTGACAATTGCAATGAGTTGTTTTCTTCACTGAGTATATCCGCCCTTCGTTGTCTGCAGGTAATTGAAATCGCTGTTGCAATATCTTCTCACTTGATGGAACCAGCGGTCTCTCATTACACCTGTTCTCAAATCCCTTCAAATTCTCAGTATAATTTACAAAGCATTGCATGGTCAGGCTGAACCACTGCCCCCGTACTCCTCAGCACATTCTCATAGGTCCAACTTTTCATGCTCAAGAACATTATTAAGCCCCAGAAGTTTTGGGACTCTGTTCTGTGGAGTAATAAAACAAATCTGGAACTTTTTTTTCTGGCCCATGGATGGGTGTTTTGGTGCGGTTTTTGTGGTGTTGCAGCATGCATTTTCCTGTTGCAGGAAGGTGCAATGAGTCCTCAAGGGTGTTTGGGGCAGAGGGATTCCACAAGAATGGCAGGATCAAGGCTTTTGCTGCAGAACTTTGTACTGTAGCGAGATGTTATTTACTTCAGCTGTCAGTGGTGTTAATGTTATGGCTGTGTAGGCATGTATATATCTGTATATACACGTTTTTAATGTACAATAATGTGTGTGAATGGGTTTTTAATGTACAATTTTATTGTTGTTTCTTTCATCACGTATGTAGCTCAAGTGACCATTTTATCTATTATGTATGTCAGTGCCAATGTGAAGCAATACGTGTGACTTTGTTGTTTGTGAAAAGTGTTATGCAAAGAGATTTCTTATTATTATTGATATAAAGCTGTTTCCCCAGGTGGCTGCCCTGTCAAAGCTGAAAAAGCTGGACCAAGACAAATGCAACATAGTTCGGTGGTACAGGGCTTTTTCTGACAGGGGACATTTCTGCCTGGAGTTTGAGCTGCTGGACAAGAGTCTTTTTGACTTCATGCAGCAAAGATCCTTCTGTCCTCTATTTGTGAGAGAGATCAGACCGATTGTCCAGCAGGTATGTGCCTCCGCTTTCCATTGTGCTTTAATAACCAATAATACTGATCGAATGTTGAGAAATTTATACTAAGTGGATAACTTCTCAGCTTGCCAACGCGCTCAAGCACTTGAAGGCTGTTGGCATAATACACGCTGACCTCAAGTTAGAGAACGTGATGTTGGTGAATCATGGGCAGGAGCCCTACAGAGTCAAGCTGATTGACTTTGGCCTGGCGTGTGAGGTGTCAGCTGCCGCTCCGGGATCATACATCCAGACCCGGGTGTACAGGTGAGTAACTGGAACCAAATGTTCACTATTAGAAGTTTTCTGGCTGAAAAAGTGGATATACTAAGAAACTAAATGTTCATGCTTGCAGATTAGCCATAGTAGTCCAAGTTTTGTGCAGATTCCTGACACCAGAAATTGACCTGTCACAGGTCTCCAGAGATCATGTTAGCCGTTCCGTTCACAGAGGCCATAGACATGTGGTCTCTGGGCTGCTTGGCTGCAGAATTGTACCTCGGCACTCTGCTCTACCCTGGCATCAATGAGTATGACATGGCAAGTTTGTTTGTTTTTTCCATTTTTACTGACACTTACTAGCATGATCACTTTTTCATGCGTTTATTTATAATCTGAACTATATCATATCTGTTCCGCACTGCTCAACCTGTGGATACTTTTGCACATTTTTCAGAGTCAATTAAGATAAAGCTCACTGGCACCCAGTGTTACTTGTTGTGTTGTATCTTCAGATGAGGCACATAGTAGCAACACAGGGTCTGCCACCAGACAGCATGCTCAACGCTGGACGCAAGACCAGCTGTTTCTTCGAGAGGGAATTCAACTCGTGGAAACTGAAGGTACCACAGCGGCTCTGTCCGTCTCCTATTTTCTTTGAAATCATAATGTTTTATCCTCACTAACCCATGACAAGTTTAAATGTTTAAGCATTTTTCCCATTCCAGCATATTTTGACTGTCTCTTTGTCCAAGTTTTCTGTACTCTGAATGTTACGGAAGCGTGTTGCATTCACTTGAGATAAGAAAAATCAACAGTTTTTCTGATTTAACAAGATGGGGGTTTTTTTATGAAAAACAAAATAAAATCAGATTTATTTTTCATAAAAAAAAAAATAACTAAATAGAATTTGATCTGTTTTTTTGGAATTAATAAGAACTTTTCTAGGGGAAGAAATTACTGTTTTTCTGAGTTTACAAATTTTTTATGAAAAAGTTTTTAAAAAAGCTGTTTTTCAAGGAGAAAATTATTTTTCCTGAAAAAAAAAATCTGCTGATTTTTTTCACTTATTAATATATTTCAAAAAAAGAAAAGCTTCAATTTCTTTCTTAACAGCAAGGTTTCAATAGAGGCAAACATGTTGCTTCTTGGTTCTTGGTTTAATCCAGTTTTACTTTGGGAGATACTCCTGATTTTAAGTAATTATAGACTGTATTGTTATTAGGCCTTGTGCAGGCACTTTAGGATTTCGCAGTTGTTTAGACAGAGAGCACATTTGAATCTGCGGGATCAGTTGGACAATTCAGAAAAAACAGCCAATTTTTATGCCTCTGCACCCGCAACAGCCAGGGCCGGAGGTAAAATTACTTTTCGGGTACGCACGTCCTGCCATTCTTTGCGGAAGTTAGATTTTCTTCAAACTTTGCACAAATGTCCACTTTGACTCAAGGATGAGTTGGTTAGATTTAGGAGGTCAAAGGTCAAGGTCACCGCAGCCTCATGTTGGCCAAAGTTGTGGACATGAGACAAACTCAGATCAAAGCCACTGACAATTAGCTTTGATCAGAAGGTCACTGTTACCTGAAATCCTGTGAGCACAATATCTCAAGAACAGGCTCTTGTGTAATAAATTCAGTCAAACTTTTTGCTTATATGCACCCCAATACCAGTATAACTCTCAAAATACCTGACAAAACAAGAAGACCTCCTGCTCTTTTAAAAATCTTTGTCTTTTCAGACACCGGAAAAATACTACAGAGAGATGGGGACTCAGTTGAGGGAGTCACGGAAGCTGAGGTTTAGCTCTCTGGACAACCTTATGCATGTATGTTTTGGGTTTTTTTTTGTAAATTTAATCACTCACAGTTAAAGACATTGAAAGATTAACTTGTATCTGAAGCATCGGGAAAGCACACTCAAACCTTCCAGGAACGGTTTTGTGTTCCATCCCTGGAGGTGGCTGAAGGTATCTCTGACCTTTGTTGTTTTGTATTTTTTGGATGATCAAGGTCCGGCCTGTCAATCATTACAATCACGCAGACAAAGTTGTGAAAACTGCGGATCAGCTCATGTTTGTGGACTTGCTGAAAAAGATGCTTCAGCTTGACGCCGCGCAACGGATCGCACCCTGTCAGGTGCTGGAGCACGACTTCATCACGTGCCACATCGCCAAAACTTACCCCCGCAGCTTCTAGTAAGTCAATAGCGTAATTTCATAGAGAATCAGCATAGGCCTATATACTGTATGTTATTGTTCTTCATCATTGTCCAAATTGCAAGCTGTATTTTTTCTGGGCACAAAAAACCTATTTCCACTAAAAGGCTATGTAGAGATGATGGCTAATGGAATGATTTATTGTCATGCAGTGTTCAGGCCTGCTTTGAGACCATGAATGTGTGCCAGACCTCCGGGAAAGCTGTGCACGGGGCTTTACAGCAGCCCTCCTCCAGGACCATGCACCCCATCCAGCAGAGCCGTCCTCCTCCTCCTCTTCCACCTCCTGCTGACATGACCAGACTTATCCAGTCCAACTGTATCAACCCCCAAGCCTGCACCAGATTGCACACGGCGACATCAGTGAAGTCAGGCAAAAGAAGAAAGACTGATCATGAAGATGGGAATCTAAGCTGTCATGTCCTGAGAAGGACCAAGTCTAGCATGCACAGGTGCGCTCATTCACATCACGTTATTATTTAGAAAATGTTTACATGTCTTTTTTTTAAATAATTAATTAATTTCACCTTCTTTTTTTTTTATCACATAGCTTCGCAGGTCCATCCACATCCAGCGCAAGCCAGGATCCATCCGATCGCATCCAGGCAAGCACCACCGCGAGGAGCCACCCGGCCTGGCTGCCATGTAGGAGGAGCACGAATGAAACTTGCAATCCACAGAGGGTTAAAAGGAAGATGGCTACCGACGAAGAGTACAGCTTCCACGAGAGGTCAGGACACGAGGTGAAGAGGGTCAGGAAAAACTCCAAGGCTCAAGGCACCTGCAGCAATAGCAGCAGCAACGCTCACCACAGTCGACCTGATGGGAGGAGTCCCCCCGTTCACCACCACCACAAAGTATATCGCAGCATCAGCACCCAGACTGAGAGCCTGGATTGGGCAGGTGTGACAAATAAGGCAGCTGAAGGTGACGACGGGTGGCACAGGATGAGACCCACGGATCCGCGAAAGGATAACAACAGAAAGGAGAGGAGGCCCAGAGGTGAGTGGATTTGTGCTGTAGCTGGAATCTGAAATGAGCGTAAAATACAGACATGTGAGCGTGTCTAAAATCTGACTGTTGACTCCTAGAACCCCACATCACCGAGGAGGACACACCAGCAGCACCACAGATGTGATCACAAATCATTATAAGAGTATGACTCCAGCCTGGTCTCTGGGATTGTACTGCTTCTGGCACTTATAAAATATTTTTATCATCTATTTTTTTAATACTTGTTCATCATCTAATAAAGAGTGTTTCATCAGATATCGGATCAGGTCACCATTTACTCACAATCCAATTTGGATTCAGTTTCCATCTACACACATGGCTACAGCTGGACACGTGTACAATGTAAGCAAAGAAGACATTGCTTGCAACTTATACAGACATGCCACTATCAGTTGAGAAATTCATTTTTAAGCAAAAATGTCAAACATTTAAAGGTTCCAGCTTCCAAAATGTAAGTTTTTTCTGTGTTGTATTATATACAACTTTGAAAAAACGTATTATATTAAGGCTTTGAAGTCTGAGAAATTTGCAATTTAAAGTTATCTCAATTTAATCGCAATTTTCACAGTTTTCGGACTGACATGTTTGGAAAGAGACGTTTGACACTCCCCTATCAATCGTTATGTGACAGGCCCTGAAGTCCACCCCAAGGCTTTAAAGTCGGGCTATGTCATTTCTTTTTGGCGTCACTGGGCAAAATAAGCTCATAAAGACCTGATCAGTCCTTCATATTGTTTCCACTCATCCATGTGCTCACCTGCTTTTACTTTAGATTCACCACCTGAAGTCGCCAGGCCTCCCAGCCTCTCTCAGCCTGAGCATTCTCAGACTCCACTCCTTCCCCGCACCAAACCCGCTAATACATTTGTTTATCCCAAATCCCATCCTGGTGTCTGCCCCTGGGTCCTGAGCTAAATTTAAAATGTAAAACTCTATGCCGAAGCTGGTGAACACAGGTTAGCATGTAGCAGCTGACCGAAGAGAAAGGACGTGAGATGGTGGAGATTCAAAACTACAACGGCATTTTAGGGCCACGCTGAAGGATTTTCTTTTTCAAGATTTTGATAATAAAGTCATCTATGAGTAAAAAAAAAAAAAAAAAAGGTGTAAATCTACGATAAAAAAAAGTTGGAATCCGATAGGAAAAAACATTGGAATCTTGCGAGACACAAAGTCACAATTTTACAAAAATTAAGTCAGAACATTAAGAGATTTTTAACTGTTTTATTAAAAAGTAAACACAGTTTCTTGTAAATTTTTCGCAAAGTCCTGATACTGATGATAATGTGGTGCTGATGTACCAAAAGATGAAGAATTACCCTGTTTGTGAAACGTGTACTGAAGTGCAACTTCACAAAGTTCTCCACCAGCCTCATTATGGTACACAGGATCGTTCTCCCGATATCTGTCCTCTAAAGTAACCAACTAAAGTTTTTTTCTCATAATGTTTTGACTTTTTCAGAAATTCCCGTAAAATTACAACTTTGTTTGGAATTTTTTCTCATAATATTTTGAGTATATTTCCGTAAATGTACGACTTTCTTCTCAAAGTCTCAGAATTTTTATAATAATATTTGTAAAATGTGCGACGTTCGTAATTCCTACATGGATCTGTAACATTACTGTCTGCATTATATTCACATGGACAGACAGCAGAGTTACTACATAGACGATTTTTCTGGATAAAAATCTATATCTAAATCCATATTTGTAGGAAGTGAAACTATTCAATCCAGCTGAGGTGGAGGGAAGGAGGTGAATTAAACTTTGTACCTCATATTTGTCACTTCTCTTCCAGCTTGAATATTTACATTATGGCGAGAAATGATAGCATGCAGTCCCACAATTCCTCACTCTGTGATAAGCGATTAGTCAGTTTATTTTAAAAGCTGCAACTTTTATTGCTGTAACTAATTTTCAGTCTGTACAACTGGACTAAAGCTGCATTTTTCTGCTCCGTTCTGTACTGTGCGCTTGCCCTTGACCCTGATGTTGAAACCTTTTTTACCTGACACAGAAAGTGAAGGGATCGCGGACGTGAGTAACTCCCAGAAAAATATCTCGCATGAAAAAAGACATAAACACATATTTCTGCCAAATTTGCTTATTTATTCATATGCAACTTCCACAAACAGCAAAATTTATTTTTGAATCAAATTATGTTGATTGAGAAGCTCTCTTGATAAAAATCCAGATGTATTTGGCTGCATTTCCAATGCGACCAAAAGGAAAATAAAGACAATAGAGTGTCGTAACTCGTATTCTGGGAGACTTCCACCTATGTGAATGTGTAAGCGTGCGCTTTTAGGTTGTGTATGATCAGTGCGTGTTTGTCAGCGTTGTCTCAGGAGGCACGCAGAGGCGCTCGAGCTTACTCATTTGACATGTCAGGTGCAGTGTTTACGCTGCCTGTTGCCTGGCAACCCCTGCCAAACAGACCGGCAGATGAGGGGGCTATACGTTGTCATGAGGGTGTGTGCATGTGTGGGGTCTGCAAACAGGTGTCACTGCTGTCCTCCATGGGGTTAACAAGTAGTTGAACCTTTGCCACTAAAACCTCCTGTTACGTAACATGTCAGTGATTCTATACATCTTGTTGAATAAACAGAGGCGCTGCTTGTCAACAGGCACAGCTTGCAACTGCTTTTCAAGGTTTTTTAATTGTCTTTTTATTCACATTTTGAAAATAATTAGGGAAGCGCTGATTTATAAGCTCATCATATAGCGTATCGCTATCTGCTGATTCACATGGTTGACGTTGTAACGTTTATTAGTAAATAGGATGGTGTTCACCCATACCGCTGGCCAGTAATAAAATGTTGTGTCTCGTTAGTTTTGCACTGGCTACACCTGACTGCAGCTTTAAAGAGCCCCTCTGATTCTAATCCAATCCCCATGTCTTGTGGGACCGGGGCTTAACATTGTAGAAATTCAGCTATTATTCAGTCATCGACCAAATTGTTACTTTAAGTATCGTATATCTGTCGCCCCAGAATTTCCTTATTGTGCATCCTTTGAATTACTACTAATCTGAACATTGTGAGTAAACTCATTCAACTATCAAAGTGTTCAGCTCTTTAAAGGCATTATGACATTGTCCTCTCATGTCTACCTTTTATACTTTCATACTTCAGCTTTTTCTGGGATTTATTAGTGTAGAAACTGTTTGCAATAATGATAAATCTGTAAACCTCTGTGCATTTATCCGATGTTCTTAATGTCTTTTATGTTACATAAAAGACAGTGTGACTTTATGTAGCATGTAAGACAAGGAAGACATCAAAGAAGCAAGAAACGTCAGGAGTGTTTTTTTCTCCAGGAAATGCAATTCTTCTGGTTCAGATTAGGGCCACAATGGTTGTGCACATCCTGGGGACTTTATGTGTGGTCTTGCGGATTTCCAAGGCATGACATTAGAATTGTATGTGTTCCATGATCCCGATCCCTGCTCCTCATGCCGACTTACCCTTCAACGTGAGCTTAAAAGACAGGCAAGCCAATTTGTTTTAGCGATAATGAAAAAAGGGAGTGCCCTCGGTGCATGGAGGAATGCAAGAGCTGCACAATGACTTACATGTTGTAGAACACCATCAGCATGCAGCTGGCACCTACATAATGCCGAACGCCACTCCAATGCCAAGAGTTCAGTGTTTCAGAGACGCCAGAGATCATTTTTTCTGTCTTTTAGGTAGTTCTTATCACAATGATGTACATTCAGTTGTTAATTTTTCCATGTGATTGGCAGCTGAGCTCTGTTCTCGGCTGTATGCGAGGGACGGGCAGACTCTGGCTCCCGCTGACATCACCAGCGCACCTCCCACCTATCTTTGCTTTGTTTTTGCACAAGGAGAGGAAGTGGCGACGGGACATCCATCTTTTTTATGCTGATTTTCTCGAACTGTGCATCAAAAGCAGAGGAAATCCTGAAGCTGCTAAAAAGTGTAATCATAACTAAGCTTAAGCGTAATGTAAACACTGAATTTAAAACTGCAATCCTTTACCATCTACACTACGTCTACACCACTGTAACGTTGATAAATCTGATTTTGGTATATTGTCACATTCCTTCTAAGTACCATCAGAGGTACCTGAAATTTATTGCTGACGTGTTTCTCAACAAGCGATTAGAGAGAACAGAAAGGGGAACTTGACTCATATTGCCATTGCTGTTTCTTTGTTTGCAAGAATATGGCTCTCTGCTCTTGTGGAGAGACGGTCAAACTCCCATGAAAACATCCCACAGCCTCACAGTTTTCACCAAGTATCTCAGTGCTCTAAAACATCAGAGGAAATCAGCTTTTAGTCACCAATTTGCGCCGACAATAACGCCGGAAGTATCCGCTGTAAAAGAGATCTGGGCGCCATAATGCAATGCAATAAAGGGACAAGACGTGTTGCATTTTCAGCGAAGGGGCACTTGCTCACGCACCTGTATCACCACTGCTCTGTCAGCCACAAGCGGCGAGTTCACAAGTTCACACTGGCTCCGAGGCAGTTTGGGGAGAGTTACTTTGCAGAAAATGATGGAGGATGTAGAGTGAAGACTCACAGAGAAATGTCAGGTTGTGATTTTACCTGTTCTTATTATCTTTGACCGCGTATGCCGATATCTGTAATTCATGCGAGTGAATCGCTCAGCTAAGTTGCTTTGATTAAAGAAAAAAGCTAAATAGATTCAACCTGACCTTATAAAACATGTGACATTTCCCTTTTGAGGAGCAGGAACCCATCGTCTACAAGAGGGACGGCATCTTACTTAAATGTCAGCACTGGACAGACTGACAGCTCTGATATTGTCGAGGGACGGCTTTTTTTTATATATATATATAGTATATGAGTGCATATGACACCTCAATGCAATTTACTGTGACATCTCATTAAACCACAATAATGTCTTGCTAATAATTAAAAGCTCACATTTAGCAGAAAATGATTTGGCAGAGGAGATCACAAGCCTGGGATTCTGACAAACACAGTGTGCTTTGACTGTAATTGACTTTTCACTCTGCCCTGGAGTTACAGGGAGAATAATGGGGCTGGAAATAGCTAGTTAACCTCCTGTCAGGTAATACATAAAACGAAAAACAAAAAAAGAAATGAAGAAGTCCTCACAGCGCTGCGGTATCATAAACCTTCTCCTCTGAGAGAGGAACAGAGGGATGTCAAGGTGTTAGTTGTTACACACAAGTGATTTTATTAAGTGGAACACCCACTGTGAGCTCAATCTGTCAGGCAGGGGCTGTTTGACGCAAATTATACATAATTCCTGGTGCCTGACAACACACATACAGTATGTGGAACGGCTCAGCACTGTGCCTTAAAGAAAACGAACAACTCTATCATCAAAAAAAAGCACAACTTTGTGATGTTGTTGAAGGTGAGGTGGTTGTAGTATTACTTGTCTATTCCTATGAGGCCCCGTCTGTATAGGGGTCCATGATGGCCATCAATAATAATGTGTATCCTAAAATAAGTGATGAGTTTTATAATCACTACTATCTGTTGAAACAACAAAAATAAACACATTTTAGGCTTTATTGTTGCTTAAAAAGATGTGCCAAACACATTACTCTTATCATGTTTATATATATAGTAATTCTGTCTGTATAGAGATCACATGACCGATCGGTGGGCTGCATGAGGAGAAACTTGAAAACGTGAGAAAGGTTCTGCAGCAAGCTTTCGTTTCGATGATCTTGTGTAGAGTCGAGCATTGATCTGCAGCTGCTGGGGATGCACAAGTCATCCTTTAAAAAATGACTGAGTCATATTCTCCAGAGAAGGTTTTCCAAAGTCATAATAAATAAATAGATTACATTTTTGTTTATTTTTCATTTCTTTTACACATTTTTTTTTAAAAAACAATCATAATTCCTGACTTCACACCTGCATTTTGGAGCTGTCTCCCTCTTTTGGCTAGTGGGAGTAATGCACAAATAGTGTTAACTTACTTTGATGCCCCAGGCATGAAAAGCTGTTGGAATACTGCAAATGTTAATGTGTTTATTATTGCAACCAGAAAAAAGCAGGTCTACAAACCTAAACATGATTAACACCTAACTGTGATTTTTATGGCCAAATCTGACTGAGCCTTAACCAAAGGGTTGTTATCTTATTATACGAGTGCAATCCTAAATAGGCTGAACTGATTAGTAAAACGAAGCAGTTTTGTTAAATTTATTGTGTAGAAATAATCAAATTTAGCCATATTTCACATTTAAGTAACTAATAAAACAGTTCTTGCCATTAATGGAAATTCTAGCTTCTTCACTGGGACAACTTGACAAGGTTTTTTTTTCTGTTTTTGATATAATTGCTGACTATTTATGGTAGCATTAGTGTCAATTTAAGGTCCTGAAATCAGTGACAGGCATTTGTCACCTTTTTATTATGATGTTGAGTACTAATCAAATTAAATTAATATATGCAGTAGTGTTCTCTTCTATACAAGCATTGTTTTATTGTTATCACAGAGCCAGTTTCACATTGCAGCGCTGCAGAGATCATACTGTTCCTCTCAGTGTTTAGCACCAAAGGAAACATGTTGTCAACCCCCTTGCCTCTTTCTCTCCCTGCACTGTCTCCCACTTCCTTATTGCCCATGGCCTGAGGGAAGGGTTGGCTTTCTAAAGGCTCTTCCCCGCTTTGTGAGCACACATTGATTGGCTCTCCGCTCCCCCAAAAGCAGAGCAGCATGGAGTGCCGTCAGCTAGCTTTCTGCTGGTGCTGCTCAAAAAAAAAAAGTCTGAAGTAAAGGGGGGTGGGGGGTAGCAAATGATCAGGAGGCTTCAGCACAACCTGTCGAGGTATGTCTGCCTGCCTCTCCTGCCGTAATGAGAATCAATTGGGTTTATCACAATTTCCCTTGTGCTTTTTTTTTTTGTCAAATGGGGTTTGCAATAGCCATCTTCAGTGTTTGCAGAGCCCTTTCCCCCCTCTGCGATCCCGTTTGTAGTCACCAGGTCACACACAATAACAAAACAGACCCCTATTAACCCAGTTGTGGACGATCCCACATGAACCTAAGGGGCGAAAACACAAAAGCTGTCATCTGCAGCTATAATTTAGCTCGCATTTTTTCATTTTGCGGTGGCAGAAAGCAAGAAGCAAAACATGCCAACGCAGCTCTGGAGCGCCGCAGTAAGTAGACCCTCGGGAATGCGTGACTCCAGCACTACCTCGCTCCGTATTTTCAGGCACGCCACTGAGCAGCATGAGCCCTCTGTCCACAGCAGAGCAGAGTGTGCACTGTGAACACATTTGGACTGGAAGCCGGCCAGTGGTTGGTTGGTCTGCGGAGGATGTGGGCTGGTCTCTGGAGCCTGGTGGTTGTTCATTCAGGAACCAGGTGGGAACTGTAAATGAAAACGCAGACATGTCCCTCTCCCAACACTTTCAATGATCACATTGTGCTGAGGGAGCAGCGGGATGAGTTTTGGAGTTCTCAGGGAGGGTTTCGTACGTATGGCATAGAGAACCCCAACTCAAACACAAAGACAAATATTAGTGAAGAAATGCAAGAACGCTCGTGTGATCAAAATCTCAGAAAGATGATCAGATCTGACATGAATCGAGGCGGTGGTGAAAACCGGCGTTGTCCTTGCACTGTCCATTCATCTTCATGACAGCCATCTGGCCAATGAGCCAGGCTGCCGCACAATATGGGCTTTTATGAGCTGCTACGGCAGGTAAATCCCTCTCATAAACGCTAACAAACAATTGACACTGGCAGAATCACTGCTGCGCTGTCACCCAGCAGTGCGGCACCGGTCCTCTCTCCATTCATGTCCTGCGTCCTTTCGGTGAGAAACGCTGCGGCTCTGGCTCAAGGACAAGCCTTCCATCCTCTGTAAAGTTTGAGAATGTTTGAATAACATTGTAGCTGAAGGCGTGGCGATTTTACAGAGGGGCCTTTTCTGGACACACGTCCCAGGAGAGCCTCATACTTGAGTCTCAGTCTAGTGGTATATTCCAACACAGTGTCTGGAATTGTTGTTATACACATCCGTCTGTCCATACATGGATTTTCTAACCATTCAAGAGCATTTTTTTTTTATGTATGTATTTAATTTCGGATTTCTTTTTCTCGTTTTCAATTTTTTGGGGGAACATATGTTCTCTGTGTGTGTTTTACACCATCTGTCCTTACACCCTGGAACTGGGTGAGGGAAAAACTTTAAAAAAAACCCTGAACAGGGAAAAATAAGAAACCTGAGGTGGAACCAGAGACGAGGGATCCTTCTTCCTAGGATGGACAGATGTGCAATAGATGTCACATGTACAGGACACAACAACATGAAAATAACAAACTGATGAAGAAGTATGAAACGTGTATGAGTCCGAGTGTATTTGATGTCTATAAATCCAGCAGTGTGTGAAGCTTATTGATCCAGAAGCAGGTGTGGTCTGTTGGGCAACTGGAAACTGGCCTTTCAGCTAGCTTGGGTGCATTCATATTTGTTAAAAATGGCAATTAATGTACACCCAC
>KV751339.1:2277822-2291925 GCA_001698575.1 Mola mola
CATATTTGTAAGGTAGGAATGTGAAACCTAATCTGGGCTGGCCAGAGGAGGAGGCAAAGGGTGGGGTAGGGGGAGCACCATGGGTTGCTTTTGGAGAATTACTTTATGACTCCTTTCTTTGGGGACGGAGAATCTTGGCTGCACCACAAACTGTATTAATATTGACTCTTTTCTCGGGAATTAGGCATGTTTTTCTGCAACGGCATGTGTGCTGATAATTTTCCCATCAAGTCAGTTGTCAGCCCTTTAAAGTCTGTAGTCGTCTTTTCCTCTGCCAACAAAACTCTGCCTGTGCAGTAGCACCATTTCAATCTCTTTCTAACGTGAATAGACATGTTTACACAAAGATGTCGGAATACAGACTTCACCACCAGAATTTTTCCACTTGATTTTCGGCACTTTATTCTTAAAAACGGACTTCACCTGTGAATTATTCTAATAAGTTGTTACCCGTTTGAAAGCATCCGTTTTTAGATGCAATCGCAATAATGAAAAGTCCTCACTTGTTCATTGGGCTGAGGCCTATTCCTGAAAAAAAAATGTCATAAAGATCTGTGCGCCGACTATTTGCACGAAAAATCCATTCATCTTTTATTCTATAAATTGTCCAAAAATGCTGTTGTTTCTATACTCCAGACAACAGTTAAAAACCCAACGACTTTTCATTTACTGCCAGGAATGACAGCGAAAAGCAGCAAATCCTGACACTCAGGGAGCTGGAACCAACAAGTGTTTAATAATTTTGCTCGAGATAAGACTTTTTTTTTCAATTATCAAATTAGTTGTCGTCCGGTTTTATTTCGATCGACTAATTGATTAATCGATTCTACTGTTATGTTTTCACATCTGGTGTTTTTTTCACACGCTGTTGCTAAGCGTCTTCATTCGCGGGGGTTAAATGGCGTGTCTCGATTTTGGCGCCGCAGTTGTTCATCTCCTTCACACACACCTGCTGTTAAAGCACTGGTGAACCTTCCTATCTTGCGGCTTTGTTATCGTCGTCAGCTGATATCGTGGCTGAAAAAACAGCAAATCACTGGATGGCTGAGCATCCTGCGTCCTCTTTGTGTGTCTTCCTTTGGAGGAGGGAAGTGGAGGTGATCATGTGAGCCGTAATTATATTTATGTTAGGTCCCATTCAATCTGTCACAGTAAATTTTGTCTGACTTGCCGTATTGTAAATCATCACGGTAGATTAGATCCCGGTTATGAACTCCAAAGGTTGGGGAAGCGTCCCCCCCCCCCTTATTTTTTTGTTCTTCTGATCGTTGCATTTGTTTGTTTTTGACAAGCTAGTTGTGATGATACTAGCTGTGCAGTGTTTTCCTGGCTGTTCTCAATAAATTTTAATTGGGAGGAGAATGGGTAGTGTCACCAGCGTTCGCTTTGAAGAAAAACCTCTTTCAGAAGAGCGGGCAGTCTTCCAAGAGTGGAAGAATGCTTCTGAAAGCCCGGTGTTTCACAAGCCATCCTCCATTTTTTTTTTTTTTCTTATTTGTCTAGGATCAAAGACACACGATAGCAGCGATGGAAAGTTTGACTGCCTTTTCTGGTAAGCGCCTTCTTTCCAACGATTGCAGCCTAAAGAAAAAGCCTTTTGATTCATCTCAATCAGCTGCTCAATGCTGAGGCAGGATAGACTTGTGGTGGCTGATGAGAGACTGGTGGCTTTCCTCGTGCTTCTCAGGCTCTTCCTGTCCGGACTCCGGACTGCACCCTCACCTGTGGCAGCAGACACTGTGATATGCACAAATGTGATTAGTTCAGTCCATCACCCGTAAGCGACGACTACCAAATCACTGAGAGATTAGTGGAGGACGAGCAAACCTTTTATGGCACTCGCAAACCCAAAAAAAACCACACATCAGTTGGAGCCAGACTCTGTGCAGTACTGATCAGGTTCGAGAAGCACGAACTTGTCAAAAACGAGAACATTTTAATTATTTTTGACGGATCATTGTGATCTGATTGATTTGATTAAGCGTCACAGTTTAGATTTTATACTGGAAATCCTATTAAAATGTAACTTTTGCTTGAGTTCCTACAAAATGAACATGTTTTCTCACAAGAGTTTTGGACCAGGACATCTCTAAAGGGCCAATTTTAATGCTATTTTGTGTCATATTTCACATTTATAAAATCATTACTGCTTCGTGTGATTTGGATACTTATAGCCATATTGCATTTTGATTATTTTGCAACTAATTGTGCAGCCATAGCCAGTTCCATCCCAGACGCCCATCACCGCATTCAAAAGCAGGTTTGAGGACTAAATAAAAACACCAAATTTTTAGAGAACAACACGGGTTGGTGACTTATACCGCAGCCAGCCACCGGAGGGCATCTTTATCTGTCATTATTTCACAGCCAGTGACTCAGCCACCTTGGGGACAAAGCCTGGGCGCTAGCCTCTCCAGCCCGAGCACCTTGCTTCATTTGTCTACAGAATGGCTTGTTTGGAGAAGCCCCTTACGTCGCATCCCCCGATTTGTATGCGAATCACTGCTATCCAAATAAAGCCTCAAAAAAAATTCCCTAATGTTTCCTGCAGCAAAAATCACATTTTCCACCTTATTTATGCGACTGTCTACACCTGAAGACATCATTTCACCCTTAATCTTTCATAGACTCTCTAACCTGCTATATATTATGGATTTCAGCATGCCAGGAGTTCTAATAGACAAAGTATGAATTATTTGTGTCATTACTTTTGCTGCTGATGGGAAATGTTTTGCATAATAAACAGCCAAGAAGACGGCAAGTGAAAAATTAATGAGCAACGTGTAGTTTGTGATGCACGGGGTGTGATGACTTAAAAAACAAACAAAAAAAAACAACAACCCACAATTCTCTTTGGAGTGATTGTTAACCATCAATTTTTATAACAACATTATTCAGCCAGTGACTGTTTGTTTTTATTAGTCTACACAGTTTATATTGTCATGTTAATGCACGCGACACGGAAATTTTAAGAACAATGAGGATGGAAGCAGAGCAGGCGAGGCTCATATCAGCCGAGAAAGGATATTGGAGAAGACTAGTCTACACTTTGCTGAACTCCCAAAACGTTTTTTTTTTTACTTTTTTTTAATTTAATATTTAGCCCCTGTCAGTTAATATCAAAAAGTTTCTCACTCTGTCCAAAGCTCCAACAGAAAGAGGGAGAGAGAGAGAGAGAGAGAAAAGAGGAAACTGCTTCACGGGTGAAAGCCCTCGCACATGAATATTTAATGGTTGCATTTTAACCAGAGTCATAAAATCCAAGAGGATGTGGCTGAAAAGAGTGCAGTGAGGAGTGTGCAAAGTAGGCTACTTTGTTTCTTTATAGTCTAAGCTGAATGCCTGAAACTCATGTACCGCTTCTCTGGCTGCATATGAGGACTGTGTCGGGCTAATTCAAAGCCCGGGTCACGTTTAGCGATGTGTTGCGGCCTGTTTTTTTTTGCAGCGTAAGGAGCTCGTTTGACAGCACGATACATAAAATCCGGGACCTTATGGGGCTAAACTGAAAACGATTCATTCTGACACATCCACAATGCACTCAGGAAAATGGATTTGAAACTCCTAATCCATTCGGCCTGTTGACCGTATTCTCTTCGGTAGATATGAATTCTAGTTAGATGCAGTTAGAGCCAAAAGACAAACAAAAAGAGGAGAAGATAGCTGTTGATATTTAATCTGTAACGTCTTCTTCTAGTCATGCATTTTTAAAATTCTGTTCAGCCCTCCCCGGAGCCAGACTGGCAGCAGACAGACACTGAGCTGATTGTTAAGTTTGATAAAGCTCCGCATATCCATGCAGCGAGGGTTGTTTTCTTGTATGCAAGCTTTACTCCGCTGAAGTAATCATTTGTCATCCAATATTGAATCCAGTTAAATGGACTCATAAATTGCAATCACTTAACTCGGCCCAACTATTACGTTTAATATTGCTTTGTGAGAAAGGTCAGCCGGCAGTGGATCATGTTCCAGCAACCCAGATAATTTGGCTCCCTTTTATGAGTCTTTTCAAGCTCCGGAAAAAATCAGAAGCCAGGCAAGCTGGCAGTACAGTACTTAACAGCAGCGGCACACAGGATCTGCTGCGGTCACTGTTCACGTTTTCT
Organism: Mola mola; assembly: GCA_001698575.1. Classification (NCBI taxonomy): domain Eukaryota; kingdom Metazoa; phylum Chordata; class Actinopteri; order Tetraodontiformes; family Molidae; genus Mola; species Mola mola. The sequence goes on from KV751339.1 coordinate 2,281,929, forward strand.
ATCCTTAGATGTCCTTAATGCAGTGTTTAAAGTGAGTGTGATTGGCTGCTTGCAGATAAACCACAGTGGAAGCCCTTAAGGGAAGCAAAATAGAAGGCTTTCCCACTGAAAGGTCCAAAGTGCAGTTGTCCACTCTGCACGGCAACAATGGAGTGGTTGTGCAAACGGAGCCATCAGTGGCGCTGGCAAGCCTGGCAAACCAGCTTATCAGGAGGCAGGGTGCATGAAGGGGGGCCGGGGGGAAGAGGAGGTTAGACTGCATGCGTGGCGTCGATTCGTTTGGACGCTGCGTGCTTGCTCGGGCCGAAGGGCCACATCCTTGTGTTCACACCTCGTCTCACCTCGCCTCGTCACAGTCGAACTATTCTATTGCACGCTAATCCAAACTAACAGTTACTTTTATGGTCGTGGGAACAGCCACAGAAGAGTTCATATTTGCTCCTCATATTCATGTTTGGCTCGTCTAATCAATTGAATGGCAATCGATTGACCGACATGTCATTTCATTTGTAAATGATAGTTTTTTGTAGGAATGTAAAGATTTAGTAAAGTCACCATTCAAAGCGTTTTGTTTTTTTGTTTTTTTTGCTTTTGATTGTTGCACGCAAATCACAATTTGGTCATCATTTTTTGACAGATTGGACAAATTCTAAATGAAAAATTGTGCTTCTATTATTTCTCAGAAAAAAAGGACAAAATACTGCAATTTTGCCTGTCCTTTCTTTATAAAATTAGAGAGTTCCCCTTCAACCTGTGTGGGAGGGAGGTTTTAAACTTTACAAACTGCAAAAACAATGCACATTTGCTTTGCTTTGTAAATGACAAAAAAACATAAGACTCCGCTCCCTCTCCCCTACATGTTTCTGCTCCATAGCTCCGCCCTGCATCGCCCTCTCAGACAGTCATTTTGACATGTTGGCGCCCTCATCCTCACCACTTTCCCTCTGCCGCGCTTCCCTCATTGAAAAGATCTTAAAGCGCAGTCACAGTTTGTAGCATCAGCGCCGTCTGCTAGAAGGTGTGTTGTGACTCAGGAGCATCTCAATCGACTGGATGACTCACACAACTGTAACACGTTTAAACCGACTCGCAGTGCATCATTACTGGCCGAGTTGTTAGCGTTTTTACACGGTGGGCCTTACAGCTTTTGCAGTTTGCGTTACACTAAACCTTAACGTAAGGAGGAGGTCGGGATCAGCAGAGCAATCGAAGAAGAACAGCTGAAAATATTAGTGGATTGATTGGTCAGTTGATCGTGGCGCGCCCCAGGGTTCAAAGGCAAACTTTCCATTCTTCAAGATGTTTGTTCTCAGTCACTTGGTCGTCTTTGAAAGCAGGTGGGTACCTCAAAATGGTACGTGAAACAGATTTTTAGTTGCAGCAGTAGTTGGAGGTGTCTCTTTATTTTGGCACGAATGCCACTCAGCTAATGTGAGCATGGACAGTTTTATTGATTCTTCCTCTAATCTGTTAGCACAAGAGGCGTCTGTGAAAAGTCTCGCATCTCATCTTGCATCTTTAGGAGATGGTGCAAAATTTTCACAGCCATCTTTATGTGAGTATTGGATGAAAGACTCGCTTCCCTGCCCCCCGGCCTCACCTGGAATAACACGGAGCAGATGTTAAATGACACTAACAGGACGGGTCCAGAGGGTAGATGCGGCGCAGACTATCAAAGTGTCAATATTTACATGACTTATCCTGTCAGCTGTTTAGTACATTTAACTGCACTAGCTCATCTCGCGCGTAATGGAGCCACTCTGATTTTCAAGCAGCGCGGTTTGTCGTTGGCAGATATTTTTCTCTTCCTCGGATCCGTTTGAGGTGTTGGAGGAAAGCCCCGTGTGCTCGGCGGAGTTTACTCACTTGCACGATAGTCTGCAGTGCTTCGGCTGCATCTCCTTTGGGACACAACACTTTGAAAAAATAAAAAATAAAAAAATGAAGTCTCAAGGTGCCTGCGTTAGGCTTTATATGTGGCTCAGGGTTGGTAAATATTTAGAGAGCAAACATTTTGATACCAGCAGGGATTATAGTTGAGGGAAACATGTTTTTCTAAGAATGTAAATGTCAGCATATCGCATGGCGTAACGCTACACATTTCCACTTTAATGGCAGTCTCCAAAACACAGCAGTTTAGCGGCTCCGGTCCCGCGGAGACAATCGCATTGTTTTTCCAAGTCCGGCTTGCTTTGATGTCCCTCGCCCACTGAAATGCGTTCGCCTTTTGTTCAAGAACCATTCAATTCATCAGGCGGGATTGCCTCCGCCCACAAACAAGCAGCACATTTGCTCTGCTGCTTCACCTTGATGGCTCTGCAAAGGGAAGGTGCCAGGGGTGGATGTTAAACATGCCCAGTGCTATCTGCCTTATTTGCTTGGTCACTGAATATTCATGAGCGTTGATACGGGTGTCAGCTTTCATCCAGCCGTGAGGGGGAACAAGCAGCAGCAGCAGCAGCAGCAGCCACGTGAGTCCTCGACGTGCGACTCCTTCCTCTCTGTTGCCACACTGAACTTTGTTTATTAGCAAGGTGGCGATTTCGCCCGAAGCTGACAATCGCTTCCTGTTCCACTTTGCAAGAGGAGCCGTGCTGCTTCCCACCGTGTGAGGAAGAGGGACGATGAGCGTGGCTGTAACCCCACGTTCCTCACTGACGTCCCGTCCGGGGACACGCTCTGACCTCTGCAGGGATCTCGACTCCCTCTTTACTCTAGCTCATGCGTTTCCTCTCTGCTCAGAGGAAACGGCGCCGAATTCCATCTGCATTACACACAGCTTTCGTGGAGGCCCAGTCGCCACTCAGCCTCGTCTAGACTGCCGTGGCTGTTGTTCGGCGTGGGGTCGGACCTCACTTAGTATGGCAGCAGAGATTGCAGCGCTTTTCTCATTAAATATATATATTCTCTGTCTCGACATGACAAGCTCATGTGCTTCCTTGCCTCAAATGAAAGACACCCAGTGCAGGCTGAACTCTCTGTCTGTCAGAGCTGGACACTGTCAACATGTTTAATGTCGTAGAATAATAAATTGCAGGGCCTTTCATTGCGATTTGGACAGTGATGAAGGGAGAATTAAGGCGCAATACCATTGTGTTTAACCTGCTTGATTGTTTATTATAGAGACTGTAATAGGGGTGTGATGATGTATCACGGTACATTATGATACCATAAATCCTTGCACAGAAGCATATTGAATGGTAATGACATTTTACCATTGCAGAAAGAAACCATTCGGATCATAATTTAACTTTGGGAGGTTTCTTCTTACTTCCCTGCAAAGATTCTAAGTCATTCAAGCAGTTCTAAGTTATGGTTAAATAAGTTATGGTTTTCATATTAAAGTAGAGGATACACATAAATCCACATACACATGTCAAATATGATTTGATTGCATCTTTACAATACGATTATCGCAATTTACAATGTGTTGCCACACCTACAGTGTAACAGTGACAGCTATAGCTATTAGTTAAGAATTCAGGCACAAACCATGAAGACTTCAACGTAGACCTACATGCAGGCTTCTCAGTCTACTTTGCTTTTAAAAAATGACAGTGAGTTGTAAGTAAGTGACATTTATTCAAGTACATGGCCAAATGCTGCCTATTTGAGGGCTTTTCCTGTTTAAACAAAGAGCTAATGTTAGCGTAACACTCAAGGGAAGCTGTGTTGCGTTTTTCCCAACATGGCAGTCCGGAAGTTAGTGATGATTTATTAATGCGCTGTCATGTTAATGATACGTTATAAACCCAATGGTTGGTATGTTTTTATTCACATGGCATTGTGAGGTTATAAGATGGCTATCCTCTAACCTCTGAAATGTAGTGAATATAAGGGACAATGCTGTGAAAATAAGAACAATACTTGACTCAATGTACTTGCAGTTACTTTCCCTCAATGGTTTGGTGAGAGGAGGAACATTGAGAGCCCGAGTCCTGATACGTGAGTATTTGGCTGCTGCAGAGGGAATTTCATTCCCTGTCATCTCCCCATTCATTAGTATTGATTGGTTGGCACCGAATTGGCCTCTTGAATGGAAGTCGCATCAAATAATCCCTCACTCTTGTTTCCTGAACCCATTGTGAGGGCCGGAGAACGATTCTATCAGTGACTTTTCGAGCGTGCGACGGCGGGCTGAAACATTTCCTGCGGGGGTCAGAAAAAAAAAGAGGGGTTTTCTAGCCTCAGTGTTTTACCTCTTAATGAGACTGGGGGAAAGTTGACCTACCGGGTAATTGTGACAAACATGGCCAAGGGGGAGCTGCGAGTTGCCCTGCCCCCTTTTCACTGTGGTGGTTAAAAAGAAGAAGAAGAAAGAAATCGTACTGCACCTGCGGTTTGTATAGACATGAACTTTTCCCCAGACACAACCAGGAATTCAGTGCAGTTTGGAAGAATCCCCCCGCGGTGCACTGATGACACTTTGTGCTGTGCCTCTGCCGCTGGTGCCGCTTGGCTTTCAAAATGGGGCAGCTCGAGTGTAATGATGGAATGGAAAAGTTCCAGCGCAGTGAACGCTTGCACGCAGAAGGTAATTGGAGATTTTTTTTTTTGCCACCAAAGAAACTGCACGATATGCTCGCGGCCCACAAAGTTTGATTATGTTTGCTGTTAACTACACGCCTGCTGCAGTCGAGCAAAATGAGCTGCTGTTCAAACAGGGCACAGGGCGGGAAGTTTACAAGGTAGCATTCTGGATTTTTTTTGAAAAAAATGTTAATTTCTCATACTACTAGAATATAGCAGATCGAGATTATTATTCCCGCGTGATTAACTCTCAAGATTTCACTCGTGATGTGTTTTCAAAGCATAAAAAGTCAGAACAGGAGCCGGCACAAATAGGTTTTGGCATCCTGTTGTTAATTCATGAGGCCTGAGTGTCATGTATTAAATGATTGACTGGTCATGGATTGCTTGGGATCCCCACGTTAGCGTAACATCGTTGACCGTTTTGAAGAGCAGGTGTTGTGTTCGAGGGGCCATGTTAGCTTTGTTTAATGAAGGAAGTGCTTCAGATCGGAGGTCCTTTAGCTGCTTCGAGTCAGATCTGAGGACCAGGATCGACGTGCGTTCAATGGAAAGCGAATGAATGATTGATAAGAGAAGCAAAGCTAAATCAAGTCCGGCTCAGAGGACATTAATAATGAAGGACACTGTGAGCACCACAGTTTCGTACAGAAGACAAGAGATTTCATCACCGGCTGGATTTTGCAATGCTATTTTTTTTATTTATTTTTTTTTTCGTAGGTTTGCGGCATTCTTCTTATATTTTTGTATTATACGAATAACTCTAATAAATTAACATAGAAATCTATCAAAATAAATCCAGTGCATGGTTGATGTTCTCCATTGCAAACAAAATTAAATACAAAACCTTGTCAGTTTTGGAAATGCTATAAAAATCACATATTCCACCATATGTGTGGCCAACAAGTTCCCTTTTTATTTCTCTCTATTTTATTTTTCTATTAGTCATTGAAAAATATAATAAAATCCCTGCTGCCTGGTCATTTGTGTTTGGGACCCATAAACTACATCATTAAGTGTGCTTCCACCTTTGTTTTTATGCACATTGTCAATGTGTGTGTTACAAAACCCTGACTGGAAATGGCAGCATAATGAAAACAAAAATGCTTCTCGTGCACTTAGTGTAAGGGTTCTCGAATTAGCTGTTAATCCTGATGCACCCATATCAAAAGTGGAAATGTGAATTTGTTCACAGTTTCTTTTACCAGTTTGCCAGTGAGACACTTAAATTTGGCCTTACGTTTGGATGGAAACTATTAATACATTTCAGTTTAGTTTGTTGAGCGGCTACTGGCTCGTTTAACTCCACAAAGTCGAGCTGCTCCAAGTTCGAGCGTTCGCATTGGAGTTTTGAGTGCCCGAGGTGCCAAAATACATGAAAGGCGTTGGAAGAGGAAAGAGGAAGACGAGGAGATGTTTTTTGGCAGTGCTGTTGCTGTGTGAAGCTGCCTCTCCCGTCTGCAGCGTAGATCCTGCTGCTCTGTGTGAGCCTGTCAGGCTCCATGTCATCCTGCCATTGTTCGGTGCAGAAATCAGCACAGACTCCCATTGTTCTGATCGCAGCTCTGCAGCTACAGGCTGCTCTGCCCAATATCTCTTCACTATGTCATGTTTGTAAAATAGTGTCATCCCTCAGCTGTGATAAGAGGTCGCCACGCGTTCTGCTGCTTCTATTGTCTCTTTGTGGTTTGGAAGTTACAGCAACCTCCAATTCTTCAAACTGGCCGTGATTAGTTTTACCTTATTTGCACTTAAAAACGCCAGTGTTGTGAAAAATTGACCGTGCACAAGCTGGCGAAACCCAAACAACCCTTGACAGTAAAGGAAGACATCCCTCAAAGCGGATCAAAGTAATTCCTCCTTCCCGCTGTCTAAATGGAGCAACATGTTGACATGGTCGCAGTCACAAGCTCGGTTGTTTGTGGAGGAGGAGAGTGGCTGAGGATTGCCGGGGCTCGTGGGAAAGCCTTCTGGTTGAAAAGACACCCTGACATTTGTTTTCCAAACAGTGTTTGTCTGGCTTCATGTTAAGGGGCAACGAGGATCTCGGCATGATCAGCGGTTCTTCTGTTGTGTGGTGCTGCCGATGGAGGCTGACTTCTTTTATGTGAGCCGATTGTACGCGCTTTTTTCACGCCGTTTCGCTTTGTGCGACACCTAACTTAACACTTTGGCTTTGCCAATCGGTCTCTAGAGGCCGGCCGGACTGTTTGTCCCCTTCAATAGCAGAGCAGCACGGCTCCTTGACAGGCTACAGCAAGTAACCTTTAGCTGAGAGGCAAAAAATCGTTTTTCTCAGTAAGACATTCACTCTCTTTTAGGCCCTGGCAGTATTGTCTCTTACACTGTGGGCATGAAGTGCTCTCACGTTGAGCAGAGTGAATGATTGTGTTTGCATTGAATCCTGCGGAGCTGCACTTGATGCTGCTAACTCCACAACAAGGGAAATGCAGTGTAATGCATACTGAACAATGATCGTTTGCATGCACACTGGACTGGCAGTAGTAAAAAAAAAAAAAATGGAAGAGACTGATGATTTTTCCCTTTAGACGACGGTGATCTGCTAATCTGCTGATTGATTAATTGATGAATTGTTTAGTCTATAAATTGTCAAACAAAACCTGAAAAAAGGTCATCATATTAAGCCAGCCCAAAGTGACATTTGCAAATTCCTTCTTTACTCCAACCAATAGTTAAAAACTGAAGGACTCTAAGGAACAAAGTTACAATTAGGAAGCGGGAACCAACAAATGTTTAATAACTTTGCCGGAACAAGACTGAAATTATTATGTCTGTCGATTCATTTTCTTTCAATCGACTAATTGATTAATTGATGCAGCTTTACTGACAAGGGCATGGATGGACTAGATGCTTGCGATGAAACTGGCTAAATGATCAGTACAAAAGAAGAGCGATTTGTTCAAGGTGCTCTGTAGGCATAAAACAATGAAGAAGGGATGTCAGCTATGACTCCCAGTGAACATTTTCTTGGAAAAAGAAGCATTATGTGTATAACATTGTGTTATATTCTCCACTAAAGGCAAGCAGAAGCTAGAGGAAAAAAACCGTCCGATTCATTTAATACCTTCATTTTTTTTTTTTAAATACTCTGGGTCAGTGCAGCACCCTGAAAGTACAATATTTACATACTGTCGTCATGTAAAGCCATGAGTCAGCAAACAGCTATTTGCCTACACATTCAAAGAGCAACAGTAACTTTCCATGATTGTAAGTACAATATTTACTCTCCTTTTATCTCTGCTTTGGTCTCCACCCACTTCTGTGGAAAATGTGTGGCTATTTGCTAAACGTTTCACCCTGTCACAAGACCGTTTGTCCGTGTAGGTTTTTTTGCACGCTAGCTGCCAGTAAACATGGAATTATTTTTACCTACTGTATGTTAGCTGGATGTATACGGTGTTGAAATGGGAAGTGTGTGTAGAATTTGTCTCATGTGTTTATTTTTCTACTAACTGCTAAAGAACAGCTGGAATGTGATCTGCACTTCATTGAACTCTTAATTTGTTGATTGATGCTGAGTCTTCGAGAACATATGGCTGTGGTGTCTGTAGTGGCCTGTCGGGTTCTGATGGTTTTGCTCAAATAAGCCGCCAGACACTTCTCAGCCAGCGTTGTCCTCGCGAGGCCGGGGATGAGGATCACCTGTCCGCCCCGAGCCCTGGGAAGTCGGGCCCATGTCCTCTCAAGGTGGCTTGCCACTGCCTCTATTAAGACTAATAGTGGCAGCCTGTGATAAGCACAGTTAGCTGGATTCATGACCCGAGCAGCGAGATCATTTCCACTTGTGTGTTTTTCTGCTGATGCATTTAATTTTCATCCTGTAGCCCTCTTGTCACTGATGTTTTCTTGTTTTAATTTTATTGTTGTCCATGGCAAATTCTATAAAAACCATTGTTGTTGCAATAGTTACTAGAGCCGTGACAATACATTGTGAATCGCGATAATCGTATTGTACTTAAAAATGATCCTGTGATACCATTAAATATCATCGAGTTCAATATGATCCCAATCATAGCTTTCTGCAATGTTAAAACATCAGGGACGTTCAATAAAATACTGTTAAAAAAATGTTGGCATATTAACCTATCGTGATTCATAACGAATCGAGTCCTCTGTATCGTGATTTGTATCGAATCGTAACTATAATGTATTGTCGCTCAATTTCGTAAGAATAAACAGAAAATAATGAGTGCGGTGGTCAAGTTCTGTTGGCGTGCGGAGCCTTGCTGTGTTTCACTTGAGTCCCTGTTGTCCTTTTATACCAATTTTTTCTGCAACCTTTGGAAGTTCAGCTACTAATCCCTTATGTGCATCCCTCTCAGCATATTCAGAAATGCAAAGATTCGGAAAGTTGTACAGATTTTAAAGCCACTAATGAATGTCGGTTGTAATGCTAAAAAGCCATTCTGTCTGGTTAGTCGGGGACTGTTAAATTTCAGAATGTAATAAAATGATCAGCGATGAAGCTGGTTTCTGACAGAGGTCTCACTTTATTCTGTCATTTGTGTGAACTGCTCCTTTAAAGGCGCCAGTCTTGACTGGCTTGCGTAAGATTTCTTTCCTTCTGCTCCCACATCTACGCTCCATCCATTCCTCCCAGTAAACATCCAGCCCGATATTCTTGCTCCCCCCCCCGTGTGCCCCCCTGCGGACTCCCTCTGCCACCACATGGCTGGCATTAGCCCATTTCCTGGAGATCACTGGAGGATGTCGCCGGAGCACTTGTGCTCCTCTTTCCCCCCTCTCATTTGCCATGCGTAGAGTGGCCCGCTTAATGCATTGTAATGGTTGACCATTATTTACGCAGGGGATAAACAAAGAGAAGCGAGGAATTGATGGGGTAATCCACTCTCGCAGTCATTAGGCACCGAGATGGAGGAGCTGGTGGGAGCAGCCTCCTCCTCGTGCCTCTCGAGTCGAGCAGCTAATAGAAATGGGACTCATTAAGACACCTTATACTCCGACGCACCCAAGATCATGAGCAATTGCTAATTGATTGTCGTTAGCACTCTAGCAATGAGACGCTCTGCCTGTTTTCTCGTTTGTTATGAACGGCTTTGTTTTCTTCCCCACGTCTCCTTCACTTCATTATTGATGTTGCTGTTTTTCTTCCTCTGCTGCCTTTTTGCCTCCAGAGTCCTCTGCAACTGAGGCAACTTAACGCCGCCGTGGCTGCGAACAGTCGCGGTCCCGGGGAATGTGTGAAAATCTGCAGTTTGCCGCATAATTAGAAGGGAGAAATGTTTTAGAAATCAATATTGTGAGTCCACTAATGACTACATGAAGCCTTGCGTTAAAGGGCGGAGGTAGAAAATGTGCTTTTGCCAGCGTGGTCACGGTTGAATAGCAGGGAGAGGCAGGTCTCCCTGTGATGCTTTGATTATTGGCTCTGGAAATTCCTTCCTCTTTTCTCAGCAGATTGTGTTCATCTCAGTCTTTAATCATT
>KV751339.1:2292480-2312684 GCA_001698575.1 Mola mola
TGGGCTGCTCTCGCTTTTGAAACAAGATATACTGTAGAGAGAGGAGGAGGAGGAGGAGGAGGAGGAGGAGAAATACTATTGAAGCCGTCAATTCATGTTTGACCCAGTAAGCATCAGGTCGGTCCTTTAAAATAAAACAGGTATTTGATTCATACAGCTGGGTCGTATTTATTACAAATTAACTAGCTGGGGGCTTTTATAACCTTGTCTTGGGGCTGGATTGGCCTTAAAATAATATCACTTTAGCCCTATCACAATATCACAGTATATACATCACGATATTTCTCCTCAAAAGCACTTTATGAATCAAACACCACAATATTTTCGACTATGTACGTTGATCCTTCCTTTAAGTGTACCTTTAAGAGAAGCCTTTTTTGGTCCCGCTTGTTTAGGAAAATCACAAAACAAGCTAGTGATGCCAGAGGGCGAACACACTGGGACGCTACCCACAGCAGGAAGAAGATTACCTGCATTGCTCGAATGAAAGAATAATCGCTGGTTGCTGGCACGCTGACGCAGTGGCGCACAGCACGTATACAAATGCTCTGGTTGGTGTGCGTGTGTGTGTGTGTGTGTGTGTGTGTGCGTGCTGTATGGGTTATGTGTGAGCGTGAGGCATAATTACAGCAGCGGCGGTTAACTAGGCGCCAGCATTTGTGTTAATCAGTGAAGAGCGAAGATATTTGTGGGGGGGGGCGGGGCTAACTGAGCTGGTGTCTGCTCATGCTCTCTAAACGCATCACGCTAAAAACCATTATCCCAAAACCTGTAATCACCACTCCACCACTCATTCACAGCAGTGATAGGCTTGATGTTTATGGCTTTGCCCCGCTACAAAATGCGACTCACTCTAATGTAATCATTCCATAATGAAATTTGCAGACGCCAGCAGCATGTGTTGTGTCAGCATTGCTTACACTATCTAAAGACAATATAACGACACGCGAGGTTATACAAGGGATTAGAATAAATAACGGGCTTCGTCTTCATTTCCCACAAGCGACGTTTACCTGCTCGTGCTTTATTCAATGATTAAGTCACTCGTGCTGTGCCGCAGAATAAAAACTGTTTTGTATGGATTTATGGTCAACTATTACATATTTATTTAGTAGCGCTCTTTGCCCATGTGAAGGGTCTGACATCGGCGACAAGTGGAAGGTTAAAAACTACTTTTTCAGTAGTATTTCAATGTCAACATTTACATGTGTACATATTGCAAGATGTGAATGTCGAATAAGGAGTGGTCAACCTTTAACCTTAATTGCATTAAAATCACCCTGTTAAAGTGTTGTGTGACTGTTGTAAAAACTCAAGCTGTCTCCTTAATTAATTTGCCTGTAATCCCTTGATTAGTGTACATGTAGAGTTGCTGACTGTGAAGATGATCGCCACCATGTTTTAACTCCGGAAACCAGCCTTTCTGCTGGAAGCCGGTACAAACAACCAGATCGACGTTCCCACATTTGCCGTTCACCCCTTCGACTTCGAGTGCCTTTTGTCGGGTGTCTTTTGAAGACCAGAGATGAGTATCTCCGTTGATCTTTCATGTCTTGAGCGTGACAACAACAGGAAAGCGGCGCTGGAGAGGAGGCGTTGTGATTTCTGTGCCAGGGTAATACCAAGTGGAAGGGGAGCGCTCTGGATGAGGGGTGTGAATGGGGGGTCAGGAGTTGCAGAGGTGGTACTTGCTGAGAAATTAGTGCCGCGATGAGAAGCATTTGTCTTCACACATTGCTCTGTTTTCCGTAGCTTCTTTTAACGACTCGGAATTGTTGCTACATATCTGACAAAAGGTATGTATTCGAAAAAGCTTCACAATAGCACCTCGCATTTGTTGATTTCACTCAGAAAAATCAAGGATCAATGTGATAAACACAAAAAGCTTGGAAGCTCTACATGTTTTATGTCCCTTATCACCTTAGTTTAGTCTTTCCCCTTTTTAAAATTGAGGCCGGAAAAAAAAAAAAAATCTTTATTCCTTCTCCTGTTCTATTTGTTCACATGCCTCATGTCCGTTGGCATTTGAACCTGACTGTACTGACCAGTTAAAATGCAAATAATAGCCCAGTTGAACCGGCTGGGTGGACAGACGGCCTGTGGCTCTCAAGAGCCTTTTCCTACAGAGATGAGCGCAGAGCCTGGTGAGATTTTCCTTTGCCATTTGGTCCAGGTGCGGGCGGGTGGCATCCAGCTCCCACTAACTTTGTGCAGAATGACAGCTCCTCGTGCAGCCAGTGAAACCCGGTGCTGACTGAGCCGAGGAGGAATGAACACGTCCAGCTGTAGCGGCTGCAGCGACAGAGGGGATTTTGACTCCATGAGGACCCAATTAAACCTGGGAGGGCCTCTCTGAAGGAATAATAACAATGATAAATGCACCTCTGTGGCCAGGTTAGAAGAGGAGGGGAGAACTGTTTTATTGTGCTGCTCTGTTTTGACACAATTTACTCCCAGCTTCTTTATTTTTTTGTCTTTGTTTTTGCTGTATCAGGGAGTTTAAAATCTCACCTTGGGAAAGCTTCCTTTGTGTGTTTGGTGTCATCATTTTAACATTCTGATCAAACGCTCTGCCTGATTTGGGCAGACGTCTACGTGCGAGCGCAGCGTGTTGTGTCATCGTCCCATTTGTCAATTTACAGAAAATGTGGTCACTTTTGAAGGAAGTTTGCATAATTAGCTTCCGAAAGAAGAATTGCTACTTTCGTTCTTTGTGTCACTATAAATGAACTAAATTTTGGGTTGTTGATCAGAAATGATTTGAAGATGTGATAATATTTCTTTTTAAGGTTCATAATCTCTATTTTGTGCCGTTAGGAGTGAAAGTGTGGTGGTTATTCAGAGTAAACCTACTTGAATTAGATAACATGCCCATGTGTTCAGATTTGCACTGTGCCAGCAGTTTGTCAATTACTGCTTGTGGTTTCATACTGCCAGTCAGTCTTTGTCTGGGCGCTCGAGCCTCCTCCTCACTGCGCTGCAGAGCTGTGTTATTGTACTTAAACAAATCAATTCTGTTGCAGTTGAGCTTTTTTTTTTTCTTCCTCCTTCCATCCCCCGTCATTATGAACTGTTTGCAGTGCAGAGCACATTGATTTTTCACAGCCCTGGAAAAGCTGTTGATGAATAGCACAGAAGTGTCTGGGGAGAACCTGGCTTTAAAAAGGAGGCACCCAGCATCAACCCCTCCTCCTTCTCCTCCTCCCTGCTGTGCTCCTGACCCGTTGAGCCCCCAGCGCTCCTCCACTTTCTCTTTTCAGAGAGCCGCGCTTCAAATAAGGGGGAGTAATGCAGCCTTTAAAATGTAACGGTGTTTTTTTTTCTAAGAGGAAAAGCAATAGTGTACGTGCGCAAGGGACAAGCTTCTCGTTGTCAATGTGAGACTGTTTTTTTAAAAATCAGCTTTGTCCTGCCAACCAAGGATGAACTGAGGAGAGTAGGGACAGAAAGGACTAACATGCTACCCTAATGAAATGGTTCTGGGTGTATGGGAAATGTTTGATATAACGTTATCATGAGATGATATATTGTCTGGGGCTTTGGATACTGGATAATATGGCATAAGTGTTGTCCTTCCCTGGTTTTAAAGGCTGCAATACTGTAAAATGATGTATTTCTAAACTAGAGCTACGACGATTATTCAATGAATTGATTGGTCAATCAAAAGATTGTCATAAATGTTAGTTAAATTTCCATATATCGTCCAATATATCGATGTCTGAACTTTATTTTCTCCCTAATATAGGTATTGGTATCTGCACCCCTAAATTCAGTTGGGCTATAATCGTGATATTGCCTATAAAACATAATTATAATAATTATTTGAAGGCCATACTCAGCCTTGGTGCTAGCAGGATAGCCAGATGGGATAGAAGGTACCACATACTTTAACATCTTCGCAGCGCAAGACCAAACGCCCTGGAGACATTTTTATTTTATCCTTATTTTGGTTTCTACTGTGGTAATCCACTTCTCACGTTTCGACGTTTGAGGAGTGGAAAATATTAGGTGAGTCTAAAGCCTGAGTTCAGGACAACAGCACAGGAAATTCAGAGGCCTGATTACGTTCTTTTACCTGCTGAGAGCCGCGCCACCTTAAAAACGGTCTTTTTTTTCAGTCCCACCTTAACCTAGACTGTTCATTTAAAGCCAAGGTGTAGCTGACATTGTGCTCACCCTCTTAGAAAGACAAAGAAGTTCAAATTTTACACACACAAGGTCTGGCGGAACTATCTGCATGTGACGGCACCGGTGAGACGCAGGTGGTCTCACACCCACTTGCTGAAATTATTGAAACTGAGCTTTTTTCCTTTTTTTCTTTCAGATGCCGGCAGAGGCACGTGTGATTTATGAAACGATAACACGTGCAAGAATCCAGCCGGCACATAATACGAGTAATTACAACTACTCGTGATAATTAATTCACTCAGGGAAATTAAGACTCTGCATGTATGTTGGTGAACATAGATAAAGCCATAATTATTGCGTTTGGCGAGATAAATCTAATTTTGCCTTAATTTTAAACAGTTACCTAAGATTTGGTTCGCGCTTCATTATATTCAGAGCCACTGTTAGAATTCTTTAGCTGGCTCATGGTCTCCAATAATTAATGTGGTCATTTTTAATGATCTGAGTGTCACTGACTGTGAGCTCCTGCTCGGGCTAAGTGCAAAACTGCAGCGAAGGACTCTCTTAATAGGCTCATCTGTCAATCGGGAGTGAATTGTGAATGTGCCGTGGCAGTGAACCTACTCTGTGGTGGATGTTTATGAGGCCGTACTGATCATGGGACGTATCGGTTGCTCTTTTGATTCGCCCTTCATGTGCACGAGGGCGTGAAGGGGCTTATCCGTGCGGGGAAGACGTGTGTTGCGTTAAGCAAGTTGCAGGTGGAAGCCACTCAGAGCTCGGGTGGGGGGTGGCTGTGATCGGCCAAAATCATTGAGCAGGCTTGATTTTCGGGCATATGCTATGTAATGATTCAGTGTTTAGGCGTTGTGGTTAATGCAGCTGTGTTTGATGTACTTCCTTTGTCTTTTCTCTGGTTTCTCGCAGGGGCAGAAGACGCGAGGCGCTGAAGTGTTTCTCCTCCTGGTGTGTGAATGGGTGGGGGGGGTCCTTCACGGTGAAGAATCAAGGATTGACGTCAACCCAGGTAAGGCTTCTTTATTTGCCCCTTATACGTATGAGGTCTCAAAAGTACTTTTTTTTGAAGTGCACAAAGTAGAAATTCAAGCTTGATTACTCTAAGAATCAACCAATGCCTCGGTGCCCTGCAATCGCTTTAATTGCCCGTTACCTTGGCTCCATCTGCCTGTGGAAGTCAAGCTCAGCTTACAAACTCAGCCAAATCAGCTGATCTGTAAGCCAGCCCCCATCAGCTGATGGTCAGCTGATTCCCCTCTGTGCATTCAACGGGCAAACCTCCCGTAGAGCGCGCTGTTTAAGCCGCTTTTACCTGCATAATTGCTTCTTCTGCAAGCTGCATCGCATCCCAGCTACACCCCAACTCCTCTGCGTTATGCTGTGCCTGACTTATTTCATGCAATTTCTTTTGTCTTTGATGCTTGCGAGTTCTGTACTCGCAGGGGATATTTGCTGCTCTGCTCCGTGCTCCTTTAGCCTTCCTGCCCTTCCACGTGCCTATGGAAGGGCAGGGAGCACGTACGACAGAGCCGTCCCACCAAATACAACTTTTGCAAACTTGTCATTTCTTTGAATATGTTGGATCTGACAGAAATACAGTTTTGATGCTACATTTCGCTGCAATCATTTGTGTGGACAGTCCTGTTACACATAGAATTTACTTCACTTTCCTTATCTTTGATGTATAAAATGCTCCTGAAATTAAGCTAGCTAGCTCACAGGGCATGAGTGCATTTGTATTTTATGTAGAACTACGAGAAGGAAAATGGCCTGGGGGACCAGCGCTTGCCGATGTGGCGGCCAGAGCTCGACATTGTCTGAACTTTATGTTCTGTAATTCAACAGCAGGAGTTGCTGTTTGTCCGAAATAATTTAATCATTCGGGAGCAAAAGTTATCTGTCCGCGTGCACACATCTCTGAGGCTTTCCAGGCTCTGTAAGGACCCCAGTAACCCCAGATGTCGCTTTGCCTAAAATGTTTCTGGGAAACATATTATGTCACATGTGGAATGAAAAAAAAACTTGTTACTGGAAGTGGAGATCTGCCCTCCCCCACCTTTCACTGCAGTGATTTAAAGACTCCAACTTTGTTTGCTCGGACACACTCAGCCCTCCGCTGCGCTCGAGTGTCTTTGGTAAACATTCGATGGCAGCAGTCTGCGTGTGGCCAGCGCTCACCTCGCAGAGCATGTTGATTTCACGAGAAGGTCATGGACGGGGTGGTTTTTTTTTTTCCCTGCCCATATTCAAATCCATATGCAATCCGCCGAACATGCTCATACACACAGAAGGTCATGACAGTCCTCTTCACCAATATGTAGCTAAGCGCACATGTCACTAAAAGGGAGAATTATGTCACAGAGGGGGGAATGTAATTGGTTCGTCCACTGTATTATACAATACAGCGATGGCCTCATGGATTAAGAAGTGGAACATCCAGCAGATAGACACACGTAGAGAATAGATAAGAGTGGTTAATCTTGATTAGAGGAGTGTGAATGCTGAGAAACACGGAGCCCTGGCAAACATCTGGCTGACACAAAGCAGGGTGGGATAAACCAAAGTGATTATTGTGGAAATGTCAAGAGAGGTAGAAATTGAGAGTAAGTAAAACATGTGTGTGTTGGGGGGGGTATGACATAAAGAGAGGGCATGACATGATTGCTTCACAGTTTCATTTTTCTCTCACTCTCAATGACAGCTTTTTTTTTTTATTGTGTAAGTTTGACTCAAAGGAAAAAGGAAAACCTGGGTGTGCTGCAGTCAAACGAATTACTATCTCAAAAAGAGAAGTGTGATCAATGAAGTTGATGGCCTAATGCAGTGTCCAGCGATGGAATGTGTTTTTCTTTATTGATTAGTCTCCCAGTTATTCGTTTACTCCCTAAACTCTCAGAAAGGTTTGGACTTTTTTCAGATGGCTTGACATTTGTTTTCCAATGGTGTAACTCTTAAATGATCAGCAAACGCTAACTGTCTGCCCGTTTTTGCTGGATAAATTACTGAAGTCATTACTGAAGTTATTTTCTGGATAGTTCTTTCAGCATTTTTGGCATCCAGTTTAGTATCAATTGAATGACGTCTGAAGTTTTCCAGGTCTTTGTCACTGTGGAGCCTTAGTGAAAAATTGCCTCTCCTCTGTGAGAGTGAGGGGTGCAGACATTCTGTTAACCTTGCTAAAACGGGGGGGGAGAAATCCCCTTCCTGTCAGTGGTCTCGCTCTCTTTCTCTCTGTTCTTGTGAGATCTGGAACTGATAAGTTTGAGGCCTCGGGTAACTGAACAGGAAGGATAGAGAGCCTGGCCTCGGAGCCCCTGCCTCTGCACACATGTCCACCTCCCCTGCACAGGCAAACAAAGCGAGCAGAGCCAACCACTTAATCAAGTTTGAAAAACATTGAAGCTCTTTAGAAGGATTATCATCACTAGTGATCTCTTGTCGCAAGGAGATTTCGGCTGAATGCAATAAAAGGGTGCTGTTTTGATGAAATGGACCTTACCCAAATTACCACTTTGCAGCAGCTTCACATCCAGGCACAGTCACAGTTGCCTTGTTTCATATCAGTGAAAATACTTCAAACCAAGTACGTAGCAGAGTGTTTGCCATTCACCTCAAACACCTGCATGTCAGAATGACAATCTGTTACGCTGACAACAGGAATGGGGCGGATGTAGTGTTTATACATCAATATTTCCTGAAGCAGAAGGCGCTTTAAAGGGAAAGAAACCACAAACAAAAGTCATCGCAGAACTTTGGCACTAAAAATGTGTGTAAGACATGTAAATCATCTGTTGAAAGGTCACTTTTTAGCAAAACGTTGGAAGGAACTGCTTCAGTAGACAGGCCGACATTTGTATTGACTGCATGACAACAGAAGTTTGGAGCTTCAGCATAGTGAAGAATTGCACATAAAAATATCATTTAAGCCTAAAAAAATGTTTGTTTTGCACTTCAATCACATAAGCCAGATGTTACACGCAAATGAGGTATTCTGTTCATTAGTGGAATTTTTGGTTCATTTCTGCCACATGTGCCATTGCCGTGGTGTTATATCACCATATGTTGCAGTTCCCCTTCTGTGTCATCTTCGCTTAACAAATCCCATCCACCGGTTAGGTAGGTGCTTTTATTTTGTTGTCCGCTTGTGCATTTTATTTTTATAGCTAAGAAGCCAATCATAGCTGACATGATGTTAGGATATTTTCAATGCAGAAAGAAAGTTCCCCTTAGTGGTTCTCAAAATCCTTTTTCTGACACAAGCAGTCGTTTCGGTAAGTACAGCAAGTGCGGCGCAGCTCCGAGTGATGTTGCATGTTCAGCACGGGTTCTCCAGATATTCTCACTCCGCTTATTACAAGCATCTGCTCGTTACAACACGTGATTTGTTTTGTGAGCGCCCAGAAACTATCTGAGAAATTCTGTGAGTCGATGATAATTGCACAGCTAAAGACCAAAAGTAGCAAAAGCAAACAGTAACTAGTGAAGGAGTCCAAAGATTTTTAAGTGTTTGTGTCATCATGGGAGAGAGAGTGCAGTTTATTTACACAAAGGTTCACCACTTAAGTGTAGCAGATGAGTTTAAACATGATTTTCCTGTGTAGCACTTAGCACATGGCAACTGAACAGGTTGCCCTTTTGTGACACCTTGGTGATTGATCTATCTTCTAAAATGACTCAAAGGCTTAGTATGCAGGATTTTCCTTCGAAAAAATTAAATATTATTGTATAGAGTTATACGAAAGAGATTCCTCTCAATTGTCTTTAATGGCTCGGAAAAAAGTGTGTGGTGGCCTATATTTTCTAATTTCCTCATCACGATCATCCCGGGAGGTATCATTTGGCTGAGGTGTGTGTTGCCCCAAGCCAAAATTACTTACAAATTTTGTGGATAGCACGAAGGCAGTACATCATAAATTGCTCCCAACCTGGCAGGTATCGGAATCAACGGTAATGAAAGAAAGAGCACCGAAGAAACACAAGTATAGCGAGGCTAAACGCCAAGTGGACAAAACTCCAAATTTCCAAAATCAGAGTGAATTTGGGCTTGGCTTTCACGTGTCGGTCATCACTGAAGGAAAGAATGGGGACAAAGAGCGACGTGGAGTTGGTCTGTTCTCTGTTGGACAGGTAAGTGCCAGCAATCAGCCTACTTAAGTTTCGGCATTTCTACAACAAATATTTTATTTCCACAATAGTGTTAAACTTGCATAATGTGTCTAATCATGTTCTGTTCTCGTTGGGTTGGAGAAGAGATGCTGACTTTGCATTGTCCCTTCACAAACACCAAAAGAGAAAACTTGTGCACTTTTCCTTTAAGGAATCTATTGTTTATTTCTCTGCGGAGACTGTGGTGGAGATGTTCCAGCAAGATGGCATCCTTCCCATGAAAAAGTACGAGATAACGTTCCAGGGTGACAACTGAATTATTAGACCATTAGTCAGTGGAGGGAGAAAGAGGAGGATGAACATGGCATCCGTCAAGAGGGCGCCTCTATTTTGCAGATAGCCTCCCCTAAATGCTGCCCAGGAATCTTGTAGGTCTCTCCCACTAGTGTAGGAGCTGGAAGGGTCGGGGTCAGGGAGCAGAGCTGGAGCCATCCCGGTGCTCCACTGCCGCTGATGACCCGGCTGCATATCCTAGGAATAGATCAGCACAACACAGAGGCAGAACTCAGTGTACTGGACTAAAAATAGACATGGCGTCAACCCTACTTTCCCATAGATGCATACAAGCGTAGTTGCACTTATGCTCGTACACTCCACTCCAGTGTGGCTGCCCGTCTTCGGGCCATTACGAATGCCGGTAATAGACAATGACATGCCAGAACATTTTAGATAGACAGGGTGACTGCAGTAGTACAGAGTGCCTGTGTGTTCAGGACAGATGTTCAGAGTTCACATGCAGCAGGGGGAAGCCATCAGGCAACAATGTTCCGTGATTACCCTGTTGGATCTTAGTGCCTTTGCATTTCATGTATGTTTTCACAGGCTATCGACATGGCTACTTTATAATGTCGACGCTGCAACGAAAACGAGGAGTACCGAGCGAATGGCGCAGCACTCGCTGCTTCCTTTGATGCAGAATTGAACCTGATATCCCTTTGACATGCCTTCCATGGATAACTTGTCAATTACCTGCTCGTGATGAATAGCCTGAATACGCTACACTTTACAGGCCAACGGATTAATTAATGGCACGGTGTAATGTGTTTTAAGAACACTTGGCATTGAGATGCCGTTGGCTTTTGAGTGGTCGGCCTCAATGCTTGTTTCTTGAAATACGGCCTCATTAACAAGCCTTTCTTCTGCATAATGCTGCCATACTATTGCATTTCACTTTGTCAGTGAATGCTGTTACTGTGGTCTCATTAGGCTCATACATTGTTGTTGTAGGATATAACCCAGCAAGCTTGATTTGACTCCACACGGCTCCAGCTCGATATTCTATTTGTAATATGCCTGTTTAAAGCTGATGAAATGATGATAGCGGCAGCCGTGCAGGGCCTTATAATAGTCCATCAACTGATCCGACCGCCAGTTTGAAAGTGTTTTTAAAGCAGGAGGGCCACTATAAGCTCTGTGGTTAAGTCTTTTGTACCGTATTTTTACTTCCTTTCCATATTTCAATTTATTAATACACCTTTTCAACATTCTATAAAGAAACTATGTACAAAGAATTATCGCTGCACCCTCATCGATCAGGCACAATTTTAAAGCCACCTGTCTGATGTTGTGTAGGTCCTTGTCATGCCATAAAAACAGCTCTAACCTGCCAGGGGAACTCTGAAGGTGCCCTGTGGTACCTTACACCGAAAAAATGGCAGTGGATCCTTTAGGTCTTATGGGGTGGTGGTTTGGGGCCTCCGCCACATCCCCTGAATGCTCGATTAGATTTGGATCTGGAGACTTTTGGAGGCCATGTCAAAGCCGTAAGGCTTTTGCACATGAGACAAATTTTTTATGATTCATTTGCACATATTTAAGTTTAGTGGTTCAAACCTGCAAGCAGTCAATACGAGCTTTCTAACCAACAAAATTGTAACTTCAGTTTCAGCTCCTGAATACAAAAATTAAAAGTTCTCTCCATTCCCTCTTTGGATGAACTTATTCACACTACTTCCTTACTTTCTGTTGCTATCAAGTAAGATGAGCACCAGGCCGCCTGATATAGAGTCATTTTTATATCCACAGTGCAATTTTTTTTTGATTTAGAATTTGCACTATTTATTTGTTAAACTGTGTCGCCCCTGATGTAAATAGAAAGGCATGTCAAAATTCACCTCTGAATTTTTTTTGCGAATTTTATTCGCATTGCCTTTGGTGTGCAAAGGCCTTAAGACGCTGTCATGTTCCTTGAACCGTTTATGAATGGGATTCCCGGAGTTACCACTAAGGAAGGTGCTTGGGCTGCAATAGTGTTTTCTAGGTGGGGTGTGTCAAAGTAGCGCCCACATGAGAGTTAACCTGCTGAGACTCCGCTTGTGAGTGGTCTTCAATGTTGTCGCTGATCAGGGTACGCACTCAGCACCAAGTGGTAGTAAGTCTGGTTAACATTGGAAAGTTTAGAAGATGAGGAGTCAGAACGTTCCCTCAGGATTTAGTAGAGACAAAAATCAGAGCTTGAAGAGTTTGAAAGTAACCAGGTGACGGGAAACACAACTCCAAATGACTGATAAAGTTGCTTTAAAATATGTAACTGTTTACTGACAAGTTAAACGTGCAGTGTGGAATCTCGGTCGCCCTCTTCTGGCAGTGAGAGTAACTACACATCACTTATGGCGCCAAAGGCTCAAACCTACTTTGGAGCTGCTGTAGTCTGTAGTACATAGACTTTCCAGGGACCTTCTGGAAGTCCTACATTCCCTACATTCTATGTTTAAAAGGAGACAAGCTATAAATAATGTGGAGTTTGTTTCAGTTTTCCCCAACTAGCCATAAAGAGTCAGTTCAGTTATTGCAGGTTGAAAATAGTCTGCAGACCGAGTGGAAAATCTATACAAGTGTCATGTCTTTGCATTAGGAATGAAGAGCCAGGAGGTAAAAAAGCTTAACATAACAAGTGGCAGAAAATAAAATGAGCTAGTCTTGCTCTCTCCAGTGTTCAAAAACAAACATACCAATATAGCTGAAATATAGTCGGTTTATGCAAGCACAAATGGGAAGCGTACAGTCATAGTTTTTTTTGTTTTGTTTTAGCTGTTTTCCCATGATTCCACTCTCACATATTAGGTAAGCTAATTTCCAACTGACTCCGACTTCAAACTGAACAGGTACAAAAGCAAATAATTTCCTAAAATGTCCAAATATGCCATTAAGTTAGAAATACTTCCAAATTTCCAAATATTTGCATGTAAAATATGGGAATATAACAGACATTTGCATTGTCTTAGATATTAAATTGTTGAGAAGCAACAAAAACAGATATTTTAGTGTTGTTAGATAAGGTTTTTGGTACTTCAGGTCATGTTACAAACACGTTGAAAGCTAAGAATTTGTTTTCTTTCTGATTCTGTCAAAGGCTTTGATATTAAAGGTACCATATATTAGCGATTATCTCCTTTAAGCTCTGCAGCCTGATTGAGCGGTATATACAATAAAGTCAGATCTTTGGGAGAGCTCAGGGATTCATGTCAGACAGGCTGACAGACTTCAGTTTCAAGCTTGCTTGGTAATTTTTGGGATCAAAGGCTATGATGAGGATGATGATGCTGATGCTAATCCCGCTGAAGGGGATGATTGAGTCATCAAGGCAAAACAGCTGTCTTATGTGCCTCCTCTCCCCGCACTAATGGCGGATGATGACGGTAGCAGAGTGTAAGTGAGTGCAATTGACGGTGGAGTTTGGGCTCCTTCGGCGAGGAGGGGCAACGGCTGAGCAAAGTGAGGCAGGCAGCAGGGTGGCCATGAAACATTCATGCACCTGGGGACTCTTTGCATAAGGAGAGCAAGCTGAGGCAGTAATGAAGTAAAGAGCAGAGAATTTTAAATGGTTCTGTTTGTCCTTTTATGAGATTAGTTTTAGCCTTGCTTCTTATATGAATTGTATTAAAAGCCTAATTGCGTGAAGTGTTTAGTGATTCGCACTCGCACAAAAGGCACGGCGGGCTGCTGCGCCTTGTGGAAAACATTATTTACACTTGGAATAATCTAGTCGGCCTTTGCTAGGAGATAATTGGTACCACAGGTGCACGGCTGGTTATAGCTCAAAGCTGGACGGCAGAAGAGTTATTCCCAGCCCTCGTCCTCGCTCTGCCTCCGACTGACTACAGAGCACCAAATGTGGACATCCCCAGCGTGCTGGCGGAGCAGTTGTTCCCTCCTAACCTCATCCTGTTCGGCGGCTGCGAGCTCGCACGGGGACAGAAAAGGCGAAAG
Organism: Mola mola; assembly: GCA_001698575.1. Classification (NCBI taxonomy): domain Eukaryota; kingdom Metazoa; phylum Chordata; class Actinopteri; order Tetraodontiformes; family Molidae; genus Mola; species Mola mola. Next base: position 2,306,002 of record KV751339.1, read on the forward strand.
GAGGGGAGCGGAGGAATGACAAGATGAAGAGCAGAAGACATGAGAAGTAATATTTAAAAAAAAAAATTTCGGTGTCCTCGGCTGGGCCTCAGACAATCTGCAGTATTGATGTCACTGCTGTAAATCGCGCGTCGTCTATAGATTTACAAACGCCTGCTACCTCCGTTAGCAGTGTTTCGTTTGTGTAAATAAAATGAAAGATCTCATTCTAACAGGTCTGATTCCATCGGGGGAATGTGTCCGTCAGTCCTCGGCCCTGACTGGCGAGACGGCACCGTGACGGCGGCTGTGTGAGACAGAAGGTCACATGTTTGTGGTCCTGTGCTAGACTGGCCCTGTGCCTTGAGGAGGTGGATGGCAGCTGACTGCTCTGATTCACTGGGAACTCAACTTGTGTGTTGTGTGCCTCACAATGGACTGACTCATAGCGAGCCGCCGCCGAGCTCGTTCAGCGTCCATCTCTTAGCCGTTTTGTTGGAACTTTCTGTTTGACTCCTTTGTTGCCTGTGTTTTAATAGACACACTGGTCTTTTCTTATGCCTGTGTGTTTTTCATGTATTGTTCCCTCTTTTCATTGCAATGGGACCATTCAGTTTCCCTCCGTTTCTCACTCACGCTGTGCTTCTTATTATTGCAAACTCTCACACTCTTCTCCTGGACAGGATGTGAGTCAGTTGCAAGCTTCTTTCCACCTGACGTTGAGAGTTGTCACTGGAAGGCCGAAATGTGAAGCTAAATCACTCCTTTAAGTTTCGTGACTGAGCCCTCGCAGGCTTCCCAATAGGTCGTCTTTAGGACAATGAAAAATGTTTAAAACGGTTGTATCTGCAAATGCATATGTGCTCTGCCAGTTAACTTGGAACAGAACATGAGGGGAAAAAATCAGGGTTAGCTCGTTTATTACATTAAAAAATCACTTTAATTTAGTTTGGTATATATGATGCTTTGATGCACATTATCCAATTTGTAATAAGTCAAAGATCATTCAGTTCCTTTTCCAAATGGTTTTTGGGGGGATAAATTAGATGATTAATAGGAAGAAAAAAAAATGATTTTCCTGCCTCAGAGTATCATCATTATATTGACCTTTGAAATTCTACTCTTGGTTGACCCCTCATATCCATGCATCCATTTTAAAGATGATCAAATGCCAAAACAGTAGCAATAATACTGTTTAGCGGTGGTCACGTAAGGCCCCGACTGCTGCGAGACGTTTTCATTTACATATTTGAGACTGCATCATATTTTAAGTGCATCAGAACAGAGATAATAAGGGATAAAAATCAGATCACCATATAAAAAAAACAAAACACTACAAATATTCAGTCATGCCGCAGCTATTGGCCCGACAGTTTACAATTAACACAGAGTAACCGAAGACCTTTCACTGACGGCTGGGAAGAAATGGAAATTTTGTGTCTGTGAATAGAGCTCAAAGGAACGCTGACACCTCTCCGCCGCCAACACGCTCTGAGGCTCAAATGGAATCTGAGCAACAGAATCAAGATCGAAGATTGAACGCTGAAGGCTACCCGACTTACGAGCCATGGAAGAAAACTTCCTTCGATTCTGGTGCCCTGGTTTCAAAAACTACACAGTCGTTTAATATTTTGATTATCGCGAATTAGCTCATAATTGGCTCCCGGTTCCATTTCATTTCGTTTTTTATAGCACTAACTGTTTTTTGCAACGGAAAAATCCGCGCAGCAGCCACCAGTTTCCAGCTGGACTCTGACCTCCCTTTGGCCAATCATGACAGAGCGCGTCGTCCGGGTTGAGCTCTGATCACAAGAGCCCCCACAGCACGAACAGGAGGAATTCGTTATTCAGACTGGCTGCTGCCACTTGTGGGCCGGACACCGGATTTAATGACATCTATAATGGCATCTTTGTGAGAAATTAATGGCGATGTGAGACTATCAAAGCAGAATAAGCACAAAAGTCCAGCCAGGCAGCTCCCCGCGTGCCAGGTACAAACACAAAAGGAACGATGGATGGGAGCATTTTCACGGCGGCACAGAATCCAGTGTTATTGTTCTCAAATTTGTCAATTTGGACCCAGCACACCTTTTTATGCCGTGTCGCTCTTTCTGTGCAGTCTGGAGTCTGTGCCTCGAGCTGACACGCTAATGAGCTTAAATATTTATTAGAGGAGGAAATGAAGAGGTAAGAGATTAAAGCCTTGCTTCACAATATTTACGTCTCTGCCACCGCTGTTTAGCTTCTCCGGCTCGAGGAAGAGGTGGAGTTCTGTAATGATCATCAGTGCACTGACCTTTTCCAATGCAGGATAGCGCTTGATGGAGGGATTTCCTGCGGTTTTGAATGCTTTTCTTATATGAAACTGGAGCCAGTGTCTTTGTAGTGGCTTGTGTCAAATATACATCCAATATGGGTGATTTCTTTAAAAAGTCAAGGTCAAGCTTATGTTTTCCTTTTATTCTTTGAGAAAAATATACACATTTATTGCATGTTGATGTATAAGAAGTGGCCAGAAAGGTAGTTCAGCTGCAGCTCTCCCAGCATCCGTGAGGATGGGCTGTAAACGCTGCTCAGCAACAGCAAGGTTATTGACTGTGGTTGCATCTGCATTATGCTAATGTGATGAAAACAGGAAGCCAATGGAGGCTCGTTGCACTGGATTGCTGCAGGGACACAACAGTCATCATGCAAATTAGCAGGATGGCTGATTGCACACAAAAAAAGAAACAAAAAAGGTAAAAGAATAGGAGAGGAGCAGCCAAACTTTGACCACACCTCTCGCGGCAAGCCAGACCCAGATGCTGAACACTTTGACATTATCAATCCTTTTTTGTCACGACTCCTGGTCAAACACGCGAACAATCTGGACTGTGTGGTTCCAGTCACATGGGCCCGGAGTGCAGGAGAGTCAGCTCGTCTGTCCTGGTATTTCCTGAGGCTTCATAAACATACACACACACACACACACACACACACACGTATACACACATACGCTGTTTTTGTCTGTCACACACAGGAGGCTCTATTTATACAGTGAAAAATAAGAATACGCTCCTCTTTGTTTGTGTAGCAAGTGCAAAGTAAGACCCGTTACTATGAAAAATAGCACGAGATGGAAAAATAAAGCTCACAATAATACTGCCTCTTGTTTGTCTGGGTTAAAGCTGTCTTGTCTGACGAATCTGCAAATGTCATGTGAAACGTAGGGAGTAATAAACTGAAGTTTATAAGATCAAAACTGCAGTAATCCTGGACACAAAATAGATTAAAAATAAACTCATTAAATCGTTTCATTTCTACCGTAAGTGTGTGAACTTGCCTCCAACTTTTGGTCTCTGACTCAATCCTGACTCAGAATAGAAAAAAAAAAAAAACACATTATTTTGCACTTCCCCTTTTTCTCTTTATCTCCTCATACTCAACAAGAAATATATTTACAATAAATAAAGCTAAAGGCGGATTAGCGCTCCCAGCTGTACAGCCGGTAGAGACAGCTTTGACTCCGCAGGCATAGAATGCTTTTTAATCCACTTCTTATGTGTTTAGCTCACTGAAAAGCATATTTTTAGCAATTATGCCTCATCACGTAAGCCATTAATGGATGCTCTTTGTGGGTGAGTATGATTATTGCGCTGGACTTTGGATGGCCATGCATTCAAATAATTACTCGATTTAACCAGTGAAAGTGTGTGTGTGTGTGTTTGCCTGCACTAGCTTATCTAATTGGAGTTTTAAGTGCAGGGCTCAGTGAATACTAAAATCTGAACCTCGGAGGCTGCTGCTAAATAACAACAAGGATTCGTGTCGGTTTTTTAAGATCAGGACCTTAAGTGGATTCTTGTATGTGTCTTTGTATACAAACAATACAGACAAATATGTGGATATAAATCTGTCAAGTTGGAACCAATTGAACACAGATCAGGAGTCCACACGAACCTCCGGATGTGTCGAGGGCTGTCATTGTCTTTTTACCCTTGATCCCCCATTTTGCCCTTTTATTGCCATCTAACACAATTTCACGGTGTCGATAGAGAATCTAGAACGTGTATGCTGGGATTATAATTTGCTCTCTGTAGGGGATGTAGGTCAGCTGAAAGGTTCCATCTCCTCAAATATTGTAAATCCCCGTTTGTTCTGCTTTTTCACCAAAAACACAGCTTTGGGGTCTTTGTCAGACCACGGTGCCTCGGGCGGGACAGTGTCTCTTAAAAGCTGTTTTTCTGTGGACTTTTTTAATCGTTTCAGAACAATGCTGAAATTGGCTCCCTTCTCTGTCAGTTCTCCTTTGCGCTCAGCTTGAACTTTCGCTCCTCGGGTCGCCCACAGCGGGAACCAGAGCGGGTCATGTTTACTGTTGAACTTGGGAACGGGGTCAGCAGGATATACCCATTTAACCCTGCTGGAGACCTGCACAACACGGGGGAAAGGAAGTCATTCGTTTGGCTTGGAGTGATAAAGCACAGTTTAACAGTTTACTCTGTCTGCCTTGTCATTGATAAAAACAACTGATTTCTCCATCGCTCTCCCAAACGGTTCCACTAATTCAGCGTATTAGCGGCCACACTCAGTCAGGCTTTTATTTCTCCGAGGCTGCAGGAATAGTTTTGAGAAGCCATGCATGGACAAATTGATTTGTTTAAATATCACTTCACTATAATGGGATTTTTTTTGCCCTAATTCAGTGACAAAACCTGATTTACCTTGCTGGAGACAAGAGGGGACGGATCGTTCTATCCCGTATAGACCCGATAACAAGTATGGCACATGACAAGGCAGTCCATTGTGGAAAGGGGTTTTTCAACCCAAGTCGTTATGCGGGATCAATGGTTCCCAAACAGCAGACTCGAACACCACACACGGAGACAGAGCGGTGCGTCAGAAAGGTGTAACAGCCCGAGGCTGCTTTTTGATGATTTCAGCCGGCCAAGAGCGAGTACATGCCACATACCTGCAATTATGTGGATGTTTTTATTCAGCGTGAAGAACTCATCTGTCAAAACTGTCTGAGAAGCGACACATTGCCAAAACATGGCAATGACGTGAGTTTGTTTGTTCAGCCACCTGTGGTAGCCAGGCTGATAGGTTTCTTTCATTCTTTGACAAGTGAAGGTAAGTGAAATCTGTTTTGCTTTTTTAAAAAACAAAAATCAACAATGTGATACCTTTCCCAAAACAATGTCGGGGTTATTCTTGATAACCCACAAACCGACTATGTTTCACTGCAATGTACTTTCAGTGAAAAAAGTTCACAGTGGAGTTTGCGGCAGCAGGAAACCTGAGCAAACAAAGCCAGTGAGAAGTTGAGGTTGAGTCGCATCTTAGATTTGGGCAAAGAAGAATGTGTGGTTAATGAGCATTGCTAAATGATTGGAGTGTTCTTTAAAGCTAATATGAGACTCCACTAATCAAGTGGATCTCCTCCAACAAGTGTCTCTTATTACTAAATTGCCTCTTTGTTTCACCATTTCTCTGCACATGCTCAGGAAGGAAACACACTCTGAGGGAACGTGTTGTACTAAAACAACCATAACTCTCTGGAAAATCCTCACTCCATTGTGAGTCACTCTCAAACCTCATAATGTTGAATGTTAGAACATTCAGAAACATGGCTAATGTGTGGAGATTTTTTTTTATACCATGTTTTTCAATTCAGCTCGCCCTGTAAAAGGAGAAGAAACCTCACATCGCACATGTTTTCTTCTGTCCTCTGTTCTTTAAATGATTCCCGTCGTGGTCATCAGCCTGCAGCCTGTCTGGGGCGGCTCAGCCTGACAGCAGAGCGTGTATGTATGGGCAGCACATTTAGCCTCTCTGTCTCATGTTGAATGTTCACAGCCACGGGTCAAACAACATCTCATTAAATAAAATGAAGTCACAAGGTTTGCATTGTGGGAAGTGAGTATTTCCTAGTCATGGAGCCTCTGTCTGCATGCGCGTATGGTATATGGCGTTGTGTGGTGGTGGATCTGCTCGAGGGGGTTGTAAAAGCAAGTCGGTGGGGGTCGGGGGGCAGGAGTAGTGGGGGGTCTGTAAATAGCCCACCCTGCGCTAAGAGCCGACATGCCGGGGCGGCACACTGCGCAGTCCTGACCCTGCCCGCCAAGCTGCTGCTCACATTTCCTGGCAGCGCGGGAGGCTGTGGAAGTCAGCACTAACTGTTTCTCCACTTTATCCAGGTCAGATCTGATCTACTCTCAGTTGTAAAGCACTGACGTTCGTGACCCCGGTGGCCCCCTCACCGCCAGCCAGTGTCAAAATAACACAAGCAGCACTGCAGAGACCCTGGGCTGCCTCAGCCTGCTCTTATGAAATCACCCTGCCCTCGTTCGTGTTGCTAAGTATCTGAGCTCGCATGCGTTTTTCGGATCAAAACAAAGCATTGGCTCAGTTTGAATTCCGTATTCCTCCACGTTAAGCTGTTGAAAAAAAAAAAAAAAAAAAAAGGACCGTTTGCCTTGCAGCGTATGTGCAGTGGGTATGTGTGTGCTTGGAAGTAGGTCATTGATTTGGAACTTGGACACTGATTATGTGCTGGCCTAGAAATGGGCTATAATCGGTGTCTCTCATACCAAAACAGCTTTTCATAAGTGGCATTTATTTCAAGGTCGGGACAACATTTGTGTCTCGCGACTACACATACATACAGTTTTCTCATTTTTGCACATGGCTGTTTTCTAGAATCTGTTCTATCTTGCGGATCA
>KV751339.1:2331001-2350969 GCA_001698575.1 Mola mola
GGGGTGTGTGTGTGTGTGTGTGTGTGTGTATGTGTGCGTGCCGCACCACCATGCTCCCTTTGCTTTTCTAATCACGCTGCAGATGTGCCTGATGGCTGCACAATCTCTGTGTACTGAACGTGGGGCTCCCGCAGGAATCCAGGAGGCTTGCTTATGTGAGCTGTCATGAAAAAAAAAGTGAGAGGGCAGCGAGGGAGGGAGGGAGTGAATGTGGGTCTACGTGAGGGAGGGAGGGAGTGGAGTGAGTTAGAGGGAGTAGAATGGGAGATGGAGAAAGACAGAGGGGAAGAGGGAGAGATCAGTGAACAGCGACCATCGCAGCAGGGCTCCTAGGATGGAGTGTGTGTGAGTGAGTGGCACAACTGCGAGCCCACCCTCACTCACTGTCACTGCTGGAGCTGCAGACCAAACCACATTAAATAAAAGAAATCCATTCCCAAGCCTGTTAAGGAGCCATGTGGGGAGGTGTGAGAGAGAGCATGTGGGTGTGTGTCCATATGTGTGTGCAGCAGAGGAACGGGAGGTGGGGGAGGGAGGAGGAGGTGATGGAAAGGGGCTGAGGGGAGGGGAGCTAGAGCAGGGAGGTGGGACAGGCAGGAGGCGGCTCATATTATCCTCCTTGCCAGCTCTGGATGGAGCCTGCCGAGGATTATGGCACATTCTGTAAAGCAACAATGGAAGGCGCGCGGGTTCGTACACATTTCCATCCGCTCTGCTTTCTCCTCCGTCAAACAAACACAGCTTTGTCCTCGCTGGCCGTCTGGCCACTTACCAGGCAGAGAACCGGGCGGACACCTGGAGTTGTGGAGCTGCCCCTGTCCAAACCAAACACCCCTCCCTCAGCGAAGGAGAACGACGTCTTTACAGTGTTGAGATAATTAAAGGGGGAGCTTTCACGCCGGCCTCAGCCGACAGTCGGAAGAAAACAGGAAATATCTCAGAATCAGAGCTCATTATAATCACGAGAGTGAGGAGATGCTTCCTCCCCTCTTCCTCCTCCTCCTATTTCCCTCATCTTTATCACCCTCGAGCAAGTGCCGCAAACAGCCGAGCCCTAGTCAATGATGGGGCAGATTAGCCCTTTATTGCCTAATTCACCTGCAGTAGATGACGCGCAGGGATGCCATCACCTTGAGCACGGCGTCCCAGCGTGTCACCGCGAGGTGCGAGCATGATGCTGACTTCTCTGCTTGGGCCACTTTGTTCCATTTTAATGGTGTCAGCAGTACTTAAAGCTTTCGATTAGTGGTGTGTGTGTGTGCGCGTGTCAGTTGAGGGTGGTGTTTCGCACAGCGCCGTAGAGGTGCAGCACCCTGCCTGTAGTGTTGTTGTAAAGCACATTAGGAGTGGCTGAGGGTGTTGTTATGGTATCATGATGCTGGTCCAGCACTCAAGGGAAGGTGAGAGGATCCGTGCGTGTGTTTGGTTGGGATCTTGGCCAGCGCAGCTCACTCTCTCTCCGCTCCCGCAGCCACATGCAGCTCCCTGCCTGCGTTTGATACTTGAGTCGTTCCTGAGGCAAGAAACACGTCTTCATTCAAACGCAACATCTTCCCTAAAGCTAGCCCCCCTCCCTCCCTATAGACCAAATCACAGTACACATTATATATCATGATATTTCACCTCAAATGCTCTTAATACACACAAACTGAGCAACAAAATTTGAATATTTTTGAGTTTATATGTTGCTATCAATGCTGCAACGATATTGTTGGGATGATTATTGTTACTTTGACAAAGTTATCTCATAAACACAATGAGATTTTTGATGAATAGTCATCAGTAATATGGATTTAATGACTGAAGTAGGTGAAGTCAAATATTAGAACCAAACAACCTGATAAGTTCATAAGGTTATGTCATTTTACAGTAATGAAACCTTTAAAATGAGGAAAAGGCAACTCTTATGTCGTATATAATATACTGATATACATTTTTATAGCGCTTTATATATTGTATATTATATATATTGGCCAGCCTGACCTTCTTCTCAAGACTATGTTTATGTAAAACATGTTTTAAATAGATTATTGTTATGACTTTGAAAAAAGTACTGTGTATAAACCAGTGTTGCCAAATTGGGGTCCAGGCCAAACTTTTATAGGTTTCAAAATTGTAGGTAGATAAAGTTGTAAAACCCATTAGAGCTGCAATGATTAATCGATTAATCAGTTAGTCAACCGAAACAAAATGAATCGATAACTATTTTGATAATCGAATAATCAGCTCAGTCTTGTTTGGTGCAAAATTATTAGTTGGTTGTTCCAGCAGTAAATGAAGAGTATTTGGGTTTTTTCAACTATTGTTTGGAGAAAAGAAGCCAATTTCAACCAATTAACCAATTATTTTGGTATGTGTGTAGGAGGGTTTTTGGGGGGGGGTCAGCTTCTCTTAGATACAAGTAAAATGTTGGGAATCACTGGTATAAACCATCTGATGCTAATGTATGATGTCTCATTTCTTGTCAAGTCGGAATTTATTGTAGTGCGTCACCATTTTCCCGGATCTTAGCACCGACGTTGTAAACTCATTGTCTTCAGAGTCATCCAAAACTACTGTGCCTGACTCCAAAGTAGACTGACTGTCTTTGCACACAAGCCATTTATATGAATAAATTAAATGTGTTTACTACTTCTCAGTTCCTTGACAGCTCAGCGGAGAGACCATGTAAAGCGGCGAGGGGTTCGTGATCCATTTGTTCTGCTGTGATGGTGGGATAAAGCTAATCATTGTCTACACTTCTCCCGCTTGGGCTGTTTTCATCCTGCAGAGCAGAGGCGTGCATCTCGTCTCCGTTACATTAACGGGATAGAAACTCTCTTTGAAGATGCCGCGGTCGGGTTCTGGGTGCCTGGAATAATGTTTAGACTCCAAAAACCGTGCGATTGTGACAGTTCAAAAAAAGGCAATCCCTCTTACTCACCGGTGATAATGTTCCGCTTTACAGTCCTCCATTCAAAGTCTCGTGTTGCTTATCGTCACAGGCTTCGCTGTGGCACGCTTTTATCATTGAATCCAATCCGCTGCCCTTTTCAAGGTGCACTTATGTAACGTGATCACGTAATGAGACAAACATGGACCCTGCTTGACGATCCCGTCCTCTGCAGGGGGCCGTATGCAAGCAATGCTTTCGAAGTGGTGGCACGGGGGGGGGGGGGGGAGAAAAACATTGTTTTACCCCAGAGGTGTGATGATAGCACTGTGAAAAAAAGCCCATTTGAAGAGTTAGGCCTCATCTGTCACTGGGCAATGGAGGAGGCAGCCATGCAGAAGTTCCCTGATTATAAAGAGATAATTTCATCCAATCCTCCGGTGGTGTTCTATCACCTTGCCTCCATCCTCCACTGCCTTTCATATTTGTTCTCCGCTTGCATCTCTTCACCCATTTCTTTTTATTACAGCTCCTACTCAAATACATATATTTCAGCTCCCCCTAGAATCGGGGAGGAAAGCAGGCCTCCTCCACTCCCACTCTCGCCTCTCTCTCCCCCCGAGTGTCTTTTAGTGTGCAGGAATCCGCTGCTCTCGACTTGTTGTGTAACGCCTGCTGTGCTATTTAGTAAATTAAGCTCTGGTAACACGCATCTGCACCGATTTCCCCCACAGAAGCGTGTTGCAGGATTTGTGGGGTAACTGGCTGAATCAAGGCAAATAAGTTTACAGTAGGTAATGGTGCAGAGAACATAATAAAAGATAACTTACAAGAGTATGTTAATAGGTGGAAGGATCACAATTGCAGCTGCTGTCACACGCATGTCCACAGCATCACGGGTTTAATCTCTAATTTGGCTCTTGTTAGTCTTTAGAGATGTACCAGCGGGCTGGTGTTTAAATAGAACAAGGAAATATCTGAAAATTAGATTATTCACCAGTGCCGCCATCTTGTAGTTGTTAATATTGAATGCATATGAATATGAAACACAATGCTTCATAGTGCAGGCAGGTCAGAAGTGTGTGACCAAAAAAAAAGCAAGGCTGGTGATGGGCAACCCAGCCTCTTTTATATCCTCTCATTGTAACTCACTGTCGGAGGTAAGAGAGATGACCTGGAGAGAGAGAGAGCGGCAGGGAGGGCAGCAGGGAAGGGAGACGGCGAGAGCAGGTCGACTCGCTCATCAATAACCACAAGGTCAGACAGGCAGTGGCGGGCTGAGTGGGCCCTGTTAGGAAGCAGCAGCTGAGGATTTGTAGAGCTTGTAAAGGCTTAAAGCAACACCGCTCCGCCTCCTTTGTGCCACTAGCCAGGCCTTTGAAGGGCCAGGGAGACACCTGCTGGCGGCTGAGCGGCACTATGGGCCAGGGACTCCCTGGCCGAGCTTCAGCTCAGTGTCAGCTGGTGAGGAGAGGGGGTTCGTCAGCACGGCAAACACCAGAGGTAAGGACAGTCAGCACATGAGCTTATTGCAGAGGGTTTTCTTTTGGGTTTTTTTTTTTTTTTTTTTAACAGAGCAGCTTCTATTTCTGTCTCTGTGTTTGTTGACCCCAAACTCACTTCAGTTTACTGTCCGTTTTTAAAAGTCACACCGTGTCACTCGAGCGTTCAGCCGGTGAGCCCGGACGTCCCTGAAGTCTCAAAAGTGAGGCTATTGTGAGACTTCAGCATGTCAACAAACAAAAGTGAAGTGGCAGGAGAATAGCTGATGTCTCTTTATGAGCGTTTTTAATGTATGGAGAGGAATGCACCAGCGTGCCCTTGTCTTCTCTCAAGCTCAGGCATGAGCAGCTCCAATAGGTAGCATAAAAAGCTCTTGAGCTGGCTAGTGGAGTAGATTACTGGCCCTGCCGTTAAATCCAGCTAGAGACCCCTAAGTGAGCATTATCAGTACGGTGCAGCACGCTGCCTCCTCTCCCTCTCTCCTTCCTCCTCTCTTTCTCTTGTCTCACCGGTACTTTGTGCACTGAAATTTCTCACCGTGAAGATGTTAATGGAGAGAGATGGCGTCGGGGTGGGGCGGTTTGAGATGATGCGCCACAGGAAGAGATGACCCTGCAGCAGCACGCAGGGGAAGACTGAGAAGGGTGAAGGGTGAAGGAAGATGGGGTGTGCCTGTATATGTGCTTATTAGCTCACTTATAGCCTCCACGTGAGGCTGCAGGTCAGTGTGAGTTATAGCCGACACCTCTGAGTGGGAGTATTTATTTGATGTCGAATGCAACATTAAATCAGAGCCCCCCCTCACTGCGGGGCAAAATTGATAACCTTTAATGCAGCTCGTAATACTTCTTGACTGTGATAATGTTATGTAGCATGTCAGGCTGCAGCCCCATTGTTTGCTTTCTGTGAAAAATTATTCCTCTGGAAAAGAAAGGGAGGGAGGAAGAGGTTCTCCATAAGCCGCCGCTCCAGAATCAATAGTGCGCTGTAAGGGGTTTTGTTAGGGGAACTAGCTGGAGATCAGTGGGGGGAGGAGGAGAAGGAGGGAGAAATGAGGTGTAGAGCATGTCTGGGACCTGGGTTCAGAAAGTTGTTAACCAAAGATTACATAATGGCTGAGTAATATAAACCAGAGAGCCACATGCCAATTTAATGTTCTCACCAGCCAGGATGGACATACTTTTCTGAAACTGATGGACAATTGGACGGTGTGCACGTGTGTGCGCGTGCGTGCCGCCACCTCTGTTCCTTTTAACCCCGCGGTGCTTCAAACATGGTCGGACAGCCTCTCGAAGTCGTCCGTGCTGTCTGGAGGCTTATGGGCAAGCGTTCGGGGCAACCGCCAGGCCTTGTTAAGGTTGTCACAGGAGCCGAGGGGAATGTCATCCTCTGGGCTCTCTGAGGTGCTCGTCACCTGCCAAATCAATAACCTCCTGCTCGGCTCACGGTGCCACGCACACACACACACACACACACGCACACGGTGATGGGATTGGCAGCTTCCCTCGGAAGAGGCTATCTTTAATACATGTCTGTGTTTCTGTTGCAGAGCGCTCCAGGTTAATGGCTGGCAGGTAGAGGCAGAAGAGGGACAATCAACATGAACCCGATTCCGTCGATGGACAGACACATCCAGCAGACCAATGACCGCCTGCAGTGTATCAAACAGGTGAGTCAGTGCGATGTCACTTGTCTGACTGACCTTATTTTATGTGAAATCTACACACATAAATCACAATAGGCACATTTATGCCGTTACATGTTGTAGTTACAATTGTGTTTCCGCTTTTACTCCGATAGTTGCATATTTCATGGTAACATATTAGCTCCCGGTTGTTATTTATTGATTTTATATGCACAACTCAAAAAGTCTTGATATCTGAAAAACAGCCGTTTTATCTTGACAGCGATGCATTTTTACATTTCGCTGAGTTTAAGCAAGAGAAAGTGTGTGACTGACGCTGGACCTGCTCTCAGGGGATTCTTCCAAAGTAGATATACCAGCTTTCCTTGCACACTATCGGGGTACCACCATAGTAGTCACCCACTTTATACTTAATTTTAGCCCTGAAATGAATAAAATACATCTTGATATTGTGACTCCTACTTGATTTCAGTTAGCCACAGGGGGTTCAGTTATGTTGACATAGCTCATAATATTTGCGATTAGGCTGTGGCCTCCCCACAAGGAATCTCAGCACAGCAGGGAGCAGAGAGTGATGATAATACAATGTCCTCTCCCTAAGGACGTCGTAGAATCTGAGCCTAAAGGTGGACTCTTAACGGTGATTCTACAGTGTGGCTTTCAGCAGGAGGTAAAGAAGAGCACTGGGGGCTATGAGTGCCGCGATGGTGCATTGGAAATACAGTATGTTGCACCAAGACTGAGGTGTAGCATTGAGTTCCCTGGAGATACCTGCTTGAACTAGCTCCAGCCATCATTTATTTCAGTTTTTAAATTGAGGTAAAGTCAACCTTTCAAGCTGAAACTTCTCAACCTAAAATAGAAAAACTCGTCTTCAAGCTAGCTCACGAATTGACGTTGCTGAGGTTTATACACTACATGGACAGATGTTTCATTTCCAGATGTGTCCATTTGTTGGATTTCTCTTCGCGTTTGGCTTTCAGGAAAAAGTCCCTCACGCTTTTGTGCTCACTCACAGTCATGGCCACAAGGCATCACAGTCTTCCCGTTTAGCCACTGTAAAGGGACTTATCTGTTAGGTCCCATTATCGAGAATGTGGCGTTACTCAGGTTACTGACTGGAGGTCAAAGAGCGGAGGCTCCCTTCCCTCCCCCGTCATCACCCTCCTTTCTCCGACTCCCAGCGGGTTCTTTTGTTCTCCTCTTCCCCACCGTTTGCTGCGGGACAAATCTCTGGCAGAATTAAGCAGACGTACTTGCGTAACCCGGGGCTGCGAGGTCTCTGGCTTTGATCTCTTTTCTTAAGGTCCACCTCCTGAAAACAGAGGACCTTCGGGACAATGTGTCCGACTCGCACTTAAACTCAAGCGAGGACGTGGCAAATTGTTTCACCCTCAGCGGGGAGTACCCAGCTAATTCTGACAGAGACCAGGCAAGGTGGATAGCGAGAATGGTTGAGCAAACAGAGGAAAGCCCCAATGTGTGGAGACAGGCTTTGATGTCCTAAGTAATAAGGCAGAGAGAGGTAAACACGCTCAGCCTTCCCTCTGGTTACCGTCCTCACAGCAGGACATTAAATATTCAATTCCCACTCTTTCTTTAGTTATATGGGGGGTGAAATTGGATTCCATTAATGCACTGTATTGCTATTAGCTTATGAATTATTCCGTAAAGGAACTCCACGGATCAGGAGAAGTGACTCGTGTCTGTCCTGAGCAAAAAGTGTAAACAATTCAAACGTGGCGGGGTTAAACGTATTAACCCCGCAAGGCATAAATTTAAACAAACACCGTCCCCATGTGAAGGCAGCACATGTGTAAACATGCCAATTAGAGGGATCCATGGCATACAAGGAGGCCTCCAGTCCATCTAATAAACGGTTAAGCGCCGGGTCATTTCGAACCAACCAGTAAGAGCCAGCACCCTGCTAATAGAGGCAGCTTTGTGCCGCAGACAATCGGGGTTTGGAAGGCCTGCATAATAAATACCATTTATGTCCTGCCAATTAGACTAGCAGCGAGCCCATTCAGCCGCTCGTCTATTCTCCTCCCCACACACAAGGATGATCATTGGGAGAGATCAGAACAATTAACTCACTATCTTCTCCCCTGCTCCCCATTGTCCAATATCCAAGCCATTAAAATAATTAAGGAAATATTGTAAAGCAATCCAGCTGTTTGCTTTAATTGAAAGTGTGCACTTGGCATCTCAGAAAAAGGCAGCGGAGCGGGAATATAAATGAAGCCTCCGCCATTGTGTTGTTGTTTTCTGGGAGATGTGACATGTCTGTCCGAATGCTCCCAGCCAGCGCCGCGGACAGGGGAACAAATTGATTTTGTTGCTCAAATGATAAATTACTGCTGAGCGCAATGATAAAGTGAAGGAAATTGGAATCTGTCATCCTGATTGAATCACGGGCTGAAAGTTGAATCAGAAATCATTACAGAGTTAATTTTTAAATGACCGTCTTGTTGCGAAATTGCAATAATGTGATTTGTAGACAATAATTCTACAGGAACTCTTCATGTTTGTTTTGACTGTACTCTTATGTAAGCAGGTAAGTAGGGATAGATCACAAGACCGACACCTGTGTGATTTAGTGTTGCAGTGGGCTGACTGCAAAACCTGAGAATATTTGGCTTTTGGTGAATATTTGTAAAAGGTAAACAAAATGATGATGTTTACTTCCTTACGATATGTGCGAAAAAGCCTCGGGGGAACTTATCTATAACACTCAAAGAGTGATAAAGCAAAATAGGTCGTTTTTTAACCTCCAAACAGACTGCGCGTTATAAAACATAAAAGATATCCAAACAGAGTTATCTGATTTCTCACTGGCAATTTGTTTTCCTTCCGCGTCCTGAAATGCTCAGTTGTGAACACTATGGGGACAGATGGTGATATCGCTGGCATCTATTTCGGAGGTGATATTTTTCCTCGCACAGCGGGGAGGCCGGCTCGCTGTCAGGCTCTCCACTCGTAGATATGTTCGGAGGGTTCGGCGGAAACTATGAACTCTCCTCTCGCCGCGGGAGCACTTCCTCAAACTGCAAGCGTCAATATTTCAAGATAAACTGGAAGCCGACCCCCTCTGCACTGCAAGGCCCTGCAGCTGCCTGCCGTCCGCCACCGTGTTCTTTCCAGCGTCAGTTGTCCTTGATATGTTCTCACTGAATGTTGCACAACAACAGCGACAAAAGCGAAAGGCTGTGACTTTTGAAAGGGGAAGAGACGCTGCCAGAGCGCGTGCGTTGTCATATTCACTTTAGCTGCAGATGTGCAGACCAAGCCCTTTCCAGACGTGACTTCAGAGGCTGACTGAAGGAAGCTGCGTCCTCGGGACACAGCGAGTCCCGTCTGTCTTTGTTTCCCCCCGCACTGAGCCCGGCTTTGACTGGAGCGTAAATGTCGGAGACCATTCTCACCCAGGGGAGACGGAGAGGGGCTCTCTTGGCCACTAGTTTAGGGTTGATTGGTGGGTTTTGGCCAGAGAAGGGGGAACATCTGTGGCGTGGCAGTGCCAAGCTCTCCATGTGATAGCCACACTGGTGGGACTAATTGTTCTGAGTGCAAAGAACAGTAATCACTTCAAGCCCAAGTGTTGGTGGTTCCCCCACCCCTCGCCTCTCCCCTTTGCACACGCCGCCCCTTCCCCCTTTCCATCCTCAGTGCTCTGATTGCATGTGTTGTCTCGCTTCCAGGCTCGTCTAAATTTAGCATCTGTGGATATGCTTGTTTCTCCAGGAGACTCTATCCACGTCCCGACCCGGCCTCCCCTCACCAGAGACACGTCGGCCAAACACAGAAAACAAACCAGGCTGGTTTCATCCAGCCCTTGTCAAACACTGGCTCTGTAAATTGATACGAGAACTGCCTTATCAAACCCTGACCTCTGCTGCCCCCTAAAGAGCAAACAAGGAAAAAGCATTCACTCTGCTGCTGTCGCTTCCTCCTCTTCCTCACAGGGAACCAAAGCGCACAGATGTGTTGAGAAGGCATCCATTCACTTTAAGCAAACAAACCTCTCGGTTTGTTACCTTTGATGCCGTGAAGTGGGAGTCCTTTTTTTCCTGGTGTGCGTGAGTGCACTACAAGGGCTTTTGTGCTCTATCTCTCCAACAGCAGTAGATTACTGCAGAGTTGGTGTGATGTGTTTGCTCGTCTTTGTACGAAGTGATTTGTATTTACGTTTGGAGGCGTCAAGAGAGGAAATGGCCAACAGCGATTCTGATGTGGAGGCCGAGAGAGGCCCATTTTTCAGCTTCCTTTCGGTGCTCGGCAGCCAGAGAAACAATAGGGTTAGTGAGTGGGCTGCTGGCTCCAGTTGGGGAATAAATGCCATAAAGGGATGCCTGTAGGTCAAGGAGCCTGTTGTCAGATAAAGTCACAGCGCAGCTCAGGGCCAGCTGGTGAAATAAGGGCTTCCTCAGCTCTTCATGCGGCCGTAGAGTGAGATTTATTGCGCTTGGTGGCGAGGCAGCGTTACAGAAACCTGAGGAGGGTGAAGGGGAGTCTATTGTGGACATACCCCCTCAGCCCTGAGGATTTATACTTTAAACCTACAACCCAAGTAATTGAAGGAGTAATATGATGCATTTTGGGACATGGGCTGGGGGGTCATAAAAACAATGTTTTCCCTTTAAGCCACTCAGGGCTTTTAAAATATTCATCATGTTATTGGAACGGGACTTGTTTTAGGTGATTTTCTGTAAAATCGGAGTAAACTAAGCTTTGAGTCAAACCACATCGATTTTGTTTTTTTGGAATGACATAATTTTGATAAAAGTCAGCAGCTGTAAAAACTGTGCTTCATTTTTGAGGGGTGAGCAAACAAGTCGTGTGACCCATTCTAACATGTTCCTACGATTTCCTGTTTTTCTTTCCAGCACTTACAGAATCCAGCAAATTTCCAAACGGCAGCGACCGAGTTGCTAGACTGGTGTGGCGATCCCCGAGCCTTCCAGCGCCCCTTCGAGCAAAGCCTGATGGGATGCCTTACGGTAAGCTGCCAGTCGTGACCTCCCTTCTGGAATATAATACTGCCGGGTCGAGGACGATGAGCGGGCCGCGAACAAAAAACGATGCTTCGGCTCTTTCTGCAGCCACGTGAGGGATGCGGGGAAACTAATGTTTAGCTGGCTGGTCTTCGCAGAAAATAAAATAAAACAGAAATAAAAAGAAATAAAAAGAAATTTTCACCCGGTTGAAAACTGCGATTCAGTCACCTCTGTGTGACTTCTGTTACACTTTGTGCTGTGGCTCATGAAGTCGGCACACTGGAGCGACAACAGCAGTGCAATAACACCCTCAAACCACAAAGCAATCAATGCTCATATGGAAATACACTTACCAGTCCCCTTAGTTAAACGCTGGGGGGCTTTGGATTAATTGAAAAATTGGCATCCACATTGACTTGATTGTTTTGAGACGGTCACTGGAAACACTGTAAAGAATCATTTTTGCCCAAAATGGAAAAATATGCATCAGTCAAAGTTGCAAAATGGTTCACCTATTTTAACTGGCAAACTGAAATGCTTACTATAACACTGCAATATTGTTTAGTGAAATAGCAGATTGTCTTTATAGTAATATTTATTGCTCACCATTAGTGTTAAAATGTCCATGCGGTCCAACTTTCAGCAATATGTTTATTATTCTGGCAAAGTGGTCAAAGAGTCTGATGTTCTCGTGCATCAGTTATTACCTCTCCCCTCAGTGAAGGTCATTATAAGTACATTAAAAGTGACCTAAAGCACAAGTGTAATAGAATAATCAGGATTCCTGGCGCTGAGTAACAATGACTAGCACAGTAATTGTGCACATCCCTACCAAATTTACATTTTTTGTTTGTGGTTAGCCTTAACCAACAGGCACAGAGTGCTTACACGGAATTTAACACGTTGCTGTTTTCCTACCATGGCTCGCAGCCACTGCTGGAGTCAGTTTCCATACTGCCACCAGCAGAAGATAAGAGATACGTACAGCCCCTGTTGGCTGCAATTTGTAACCTTGCAAAGGAAGCGTGGCTACAAGTGACGGAACCCATGAGGTTTCTGCTTGAGCATGACTAGCAAGCTGTTGTGCCACATCCCTCCGTTCGAGTGGCCGTTTGTGCTGCAGCTTTAATGTGCCTTTTCCTCCATTTCGCCAATTCAATCTGTTCCCTGCCGTGAAAATCTCGAGGCTTTTCCTTTTAGTTTATGGGTTGTGAAGACGTTGACCTGAGTCACACTGCGGGGAGCACAGAGAACTCGACGTGATCGGGAAATTACACGGTCTCAGACTGTAGTGGCAAACACTCGTTGCCTGCATATTTGTGTCTTACTGCCGCCTCAACATTGTCATTTGGTGATGTCTTGTACAAGCAGGTAGACATTGTCTTAAGGGGGAATTTTACTCTGGTACTAAACAACCTTCCAGCTGTGGAGCGCTATGAAGTATAAGGCTGTGCTGTCTTTAAAGTATCAAGTTTTTAAAAGTTTGTCTTGGAAGATCATCGAGTTAAAAGGATATTTTCTGCTTCTTTACACCTTAAGTTCTATCTTTTGCTTTTTTGCTTTTGTGATATGCACGCTGCAATAAGGTAAATCAATGATATCATTATTTTATAATTGTTTAAATTTTAGTTTTTCTGCCACTATTTTGTACGAAACCATAAAACTTGCGTCAAGGTCAATAAACAAGTTTGATTGGATCTGAGGAAGATCATACGCTTGTCATGGAGTCAAAGCAGTTTTGGGTATCCCAAAAAAAACCAGCCCATTCTATTACAACCGCCAGTGTAATGTTCCCACTAAACCGTTTAAAGGAACAGAAGTACTTTTTCCTTTTAGGTTCAATCCTATTCACATCCTACTCCTAGATTAAACCAACGTGATAAAACAGTATCCTCTTTAAACTTCAATTTGTGAAGTTAAATTTAAGGGGGGAAAAATGATTAAAGATTAAAGGTCAAACATGTTTAGCTGAGGTAAAGTGCAAAAAATACCTGTCAAAAGTCATCATCAGCCTCAGCTGTACTTTGTGTTCGGTGGTTAGTACACATTAGCGCGCTAAGGATGGCTGAGTGGTGTAAATATTAAACTTGCTGAACATGTTTGTTTTAATGTGCTGTTAATTTTTTTTAAACATCTTTTCTACTACGACAACCAGCATAGTGAACCCACTAAACAGTGAAAAAGAAACAGAAGAATTTGCTTTTTGTGCTCAATCCTGTGCACATCCAAATTGGCATTTGTGAATTTAAAGAATAAAAAAATAATAATAGCTAAGCTAAAACACCAAAATGCATGAAAAAGCGGCAAAGGTCACGCCATGATCAGCAGTCTCAGTTGTACTTTGTGTTCAGCAATTTGCATGCATTGGCAATGCTAACTGACGCTAAGGTTGGCTAAGCAGCGTCAACATCAAACTTGCTGAACACGTTTGCTAGCTTAGCTGTAGTCCTGATGTTAGTTTAAGGTGCTTCATACTAGCCGATTTTCATCTTACTTTAGGTCATGTATACTTAAGTGGTTGGTTCATACCAGCCAAACCAAAAGCTGTTTTTTAATGCATAAGGATAAAACAAACACTGTAGCAAAAACACACTGCAGCTTTTAACACTTTGCACATCAAACTCATATTATATATGTAAAATAAAATGTTTGACAATTAGGCACGAGTTGTCTCAACAACTGCGACTGTTTTCAATAAATGTATTGTTCTGTTATGACAGATGTGCGTGACTTTTTCTTCTATGTCAATGCTGGCCATTTTGATTTTCATTTTCGAGAAGTGCCACCAGTTTCCAGCAGCAAAGTAGCAGAAATAAAAAAAAAAGTCCTCCATACGACTACACTGACTGTGTACAATTTAAGACCTGAAATTAGAAACTTCTTACACTGAAATTACCATTTGGCACAGCGTCGCTCACAAGTTTAGATTCTAATTAGACAGCCCATGCTCATGTATTTTCTTCTTAATGGCGGATTCCTATAAATAAGGGCGAGATATACATACATGCTCTGTTTTGGCCTCACGTCAAGACTATACTTACAGGAGATAATGATACGGTGCAGGGAGCGGTGCTCAGCTGTAGTACCTCGGGCTTGTCCCGAGCTTCACAGTGTGACAGCAGGCTATGAAAAAGGCAGGCATGGAGAGGAATTTGTCTGCAGTGAGGCACGTTGGTCCGTGCAGATCCGAGTATGTCCTAAAGCTCTAAATGTCTCTTTGGGCCCATTATGGCGATGGTTAATCAAAGCAGTGTGCGCCACATAAGGGTGATTTAAGTCGCCTCCAGTGTCATGTGGTTGTTTCTCTCAGTGGGCATCACGTGCACTGGAGGCCACATTTCCTCCTCTCCTCGCCTCGCCGTGCGCGGATTCATATGGAACTGATAAACTCGCAATGTCTTTGATGCCGCAAAAAGTCAGAATCTGGATCGTGTCAAAACAAAATGCCCTTTTGACTGAGTCTAACTACCAGAAGTAATGTGAGAGTATGTACGCGTCCTCTTTATTTGTCTTTTGTTTTCCATTTATTACATTCAAAAACAAAAGTCACCAGCGTTTGATGCAGACTTGGGAGCTTTTGTTCGTTGCAAAGAGATTTTGAAAGCTCTCGCTGGCACATCACTGCATTTATGTAAATGCAGATGAAAACTTTTGGAGTGTTATTGCACTTCATAAAACGTTCAGTCTCAAAAATGTCCCAAAAGAAAACTCTCAGTCTTTCTAAGGCTTTTATTTCCTTGTTGTTGTTGTTGTTGTTGTATGACATAAAACAAACTCTTCAGTTATCCACAAATCCGTAAAACACGGTTTCCCGCAGTATAATCAGTGCTGGATGCTGTGGTTATATGCAGGTGGTGAGCCGCGTCGCAGCGCAGCAGGGCTACGACTTGGACCTGGGCTACCGGCTCCTGGCTGTGTGTGCTGCCAACAGGGACAAGTTCACTCCAAAATCAGCAGGTAAGACCAGAGTTTTCTTAACGACCCTCTCGGGCCATCTGCCCGGCCTCAGAGCTTCTGTCTGCGTTCTTGGCCGCGTTTCTTGATCCCCACAACCATTGCTGGTGGGCCCTGCGAGATCCTGACACGCCGGAGAAGTGCGTGTCTCGAGTTGATTATCGGATTCCAGCGCGAATTAAAAGCGACCGTGCCCTCCGATATCTGCTTTGACTTATTCATGCCACTTTTCAGCTTCATTTGTTGTTTTCTCTGCACTTTAAGACAAAGTGCGTGCAGCTGAAAACTCCATTTGTCACGGGCGACAAAAAAAAAAAAAAAAAGTTCTGCCAGCGATGATGAGTTCCTGTTCTCATGCGGCGGCGTCATCTCGGCGCGGTGATGGATTATTGGGACGGATGTGAACTGCTAAATGTTGTTATCGAGCAGGCGAGAAAAAAGCACACCGGAGCACGATGCGAATGAAGACGTATTGGCTGTCATCTGCTCGGAGGATAACGGGAATATTTTGTGCGCCTTTCCGGGTGTTGATTTGTGGTTTCCACCTGTCTCGGGTTGCGCTCTCCCTCTCTCGCCGAGCCATCGACTAAGACATAATAGCCGGACATTGGTTGAATTTTGACCTGCCCTTTCTAATATATGGTTTTGGGTGTGTTAATACGAGGCTTCAGGTCAGGCAGTGTTGCTCTCATGTAAGCCATTGTAAGCGAGTGGTTCTCCGCCTGCAATTAACTCATGTTGCCAAATGTTCTAATTTTACTTAATGCTAAACCAGATCTCAGGCCCTACTTTATGGGCTTAGGTAAGATCGCCAATTGATCCTCCGTCTGAATAATTCCCAGCAGCAGTGGTAGTTTGGAAAGCGGCGAGTACTCGAATCTAGGCAGCATCCCGAAGTGCATTTCATGGACAATTATGTACCTGTGAGTGCATGAATATTTTGAGAGGGCTCTGTAAAAAGAGAGAGAGAGAGTCAATGGAAACGGCTGAGGAGGCTCCTGCAAAGCTCCCGGGCGCTCTTTAGAGCGGAGGCCCCAGTCAAGGAGGTTGTTAAGGCGGAGAGAAAGCCCGCTATGGCAGCCAAGGGAGATGGCTCTGGAACGAGGCTCGCGCAGGGCCCCATGGGAAGAAGAGACTCCTTTACACCCAGCAGGGCAGTTGCCCAGTGACGGGCTGAAGGGGAAGCGAGCGGGGCCGGCGTGGCGCAAGCAGGTCAGCCATCCAGGAGACGTTTGGACGTTTGAAAACGGGTCTGAGAATCTGGATTAAGAAGACACAATGGGACAAATTTGGTTGTCTAATTGAATACACCATCCTGTGCACGGAGTGGCCTTAATGGTAATTAATTTAGCCAAATCAGTTTTTCCTCATTGAGGAAAAACTGATTTGGAGTGTTTTTGTTTTTCTTCAAATTCTCAGCTCAAGAAATGTAGACGGTCTTCATTTGTGACAAAACAAGCCCCCATCCCCGGGTAAACTGCTTGAAACTCCCATGTTTGTTCCTTTCTTGCCAACGAAGGGGCTGGTGTAGGCAAGACTCTGGAAGTTTTTTGCCTTAAAAGCAAACGTGTCCGGGGAACATTCGAAGCCAAATATACCACTCACAGCCACCGGGCGATTTAGTCGGCTCATGCATGTTGTAAGCCCCTCTGGAAAAAAATCCTAAAAATGCATGTCAGGGTGGTTACGGGAATGGGCTGTCCGCCGCAGAGGACATCAGGTCAATGGATGACACTAATAAATAAATCAGATTTGGTGTCCCATTTTAACCAGGCCTTTACTTGTCTGGGCTCTGGCGCTCCGGCCCAACTATTGTGTGTGTTATGTCATCTGAAATTCCTCTCCCCGGGGAAAATTGAGCCGCGCCGAGCTGATTTCAGCAGTGGGAAATCAATGTTCCCGGTTGGCTTACGGCTAAAAAAAGGTTGTAGCTTTGACAAACTGAGTCATTGTGAAACAGTTTAAGACATCGGTTTGTTGGCATTGTTGTCAGAAAAAAAGCTTATTAAGGCGAAACTCCGAGAAACAAACCTTAATCTTAGCGATGCCAGCAGTGTGTATGTTCTCGCCGGAGGGAAACGCCATTGTTGATTTTATCAGTTGTCGTCTGAATTTCAGCAAAGCGAGTAGCTTTGGATAATGGCTGTTGTAACATTAAGCGCCCCTCCAGCAGGCTGGAAATGGAACAGGCAGCGTGATTTAGTGAGCATGCTCAGGGGGATCGGCCAGTCGCAGGCCTTTTGCCTTTTTGTGAGCGGCCCAGGCGAAGCTGGGGGAGGGGGCGCCTGTCTGTCTGCTCGTAGTGACCCCTTTGTGAATGAGATTAGCCTGCTCTATTAATCTGTGATTACTCGGACTGTCTTACTGCAGGGGGAAGCTGCGCACGTGGAGTCACGGTGACATCAAAGCTGGGGGTGGGCGGTCGCTCGCTCAGTGTGGATAAACTCATCAGGGCCTCACAGGGAACTTTGCAATTACAGTCACAAGCCCTGTTAGGTCTGTTTCACCTGCAGGACCTCGCTGGTTCTGTGTGGCTCAACAACATGCTTAATCACGATTTCTTTCTCTTTTCTTTTTTTTTGTGTCCTCCGAGAGGGTCGGAGGGGTGAATTCCCGATCGTTTGCGCCTCACCAAGCTCTTGGCATTCCTCAGCCTGAAGAGTGAAAGGACGCACCAGTTTATAGGAGGAGGGAGGGGCTGAGGGGGAGCAGTGGAAGTTTTTCAGCTCCTCGAGCCGTTCATTCTCTCGTGTGACAAACGCCCGCCAAATCAGCCATTCAGCAAATAATTAGTTGGGCTGGGGCCCCCTCGCTCTGTCGCAGCGTTGTTTTCAGCTCTGATCAATAGACCAGGTACTGTTTCCAGCATTTGTTTCATGTTTTTTTTATTTTGTTTCTTAGTTGGTTTGGCCTTTCACAGTGCTGCTTCTGGTGTCTCAGTGTTGTGACCATTTTAAAAACAAGGTCGCAGAGTCACTGCGGGAGGAGATGGTGTGTGTAGCTGCAGTTCTAGCCGAAGATTAGGGAACGTTGCCCCACTGCTTCACGCTATAGAAAGCTGGGACATCCATCATAACAACATGTCTGTGTAGGAGCTCACTCATCCAGTTCGATATCCATCACAACAGTTCAGCAAGTGAAGATGGCTTTATCTATGTCTCCAAAAATTTGACGCTCATTTGACGCTCTCA
Source organism: Mola mola (assembly GCA_001698575.1). Taxonomy (NCBI): domain Eukaryota; kingdom Metazoa; phylum Chordata; class Actinopteri; order Tetraodontiformes; family Molidae; genus Mola; species Mola mola. The sequence goes on from KV751339.1 coordinate 2,349,164, forward strand.
GATGCTTCAGACTAATGAGCCGCAGTAGCATTACAATTATTCAGGAAATAGTTTAATTAGAAAACACATAAGTTGAAGTGTTTTAGGCAAAGTACAAAGACTCGATGGGAAAATTTTGTTTCCGTAAAATCCTGTTGAATATTTTAAATCATTTCCATCAATTTAATGGAAATGGGAACATTTTCTGAATGGGACTTCGTGAGAGAGGAAAATGCAGAAATTCTGGTTTCAGGGTGCAAAAAGATGGCCGCGGTTCGGAGGAACATATTTCAAGTGCATTTCAAGTGCACGGGGAAAGAGGTCAGATAAACACACACGCGGGCCAAGAAGGCTGTCATTTCTCTTCCCAGAGCTTCCTGCACCAAAACTTGGGCTCGAACGTATAGTTTCGCTGTGGCTTTGCCTGAATGAAGGACAACACATCAGTCTGGAAGCAGGAAGCGCTGTTGGTGGCCGAAGCTTTGATTGGCTGTCAACAGCAGTCAAATAAGTGAAGTTAATTAAGATTTCAGTGCAGATTCAACACTTTAGCTGAAACATTTTATTCCAACGCGGCCATGATTCCCCAGGCGGTCCCAGAACTCAAACAATGAATTAAAAGACTTGCAAGCAAACTTTTGAGTCTCCACTGTAGTTCTTTAAGACCCATGTCACAGTTTACGAGGTTAAAGGATTATTACGTGAGCGCCTGATGAACGATACGAGTGTCACGGAGGTGATAAATCCACACTGTGTCCACACGGGACCGTGTGTTTCACACCGTATGATGACTGCATGTGAAGTCCTGCTAGTCAGCCATGATTGATGTGTTAACTTGCAGCGGGAGCACCGGGCGGTGAGTCACGCCGCGCTCTTAGCTGATAGTAAATACCAGGAGAGCAAACAGCAGACAGGAAAGACCAGAGATAAGAGCCGTTCAGCTTGTCGGTCCTTCCTGCCATCCATGCAGTTGTCAAAGTTATTATTTGTGAGGTCACATGCAGCAGGCACTCCCGTACTCTCGACACACTCAGATGTTTACCTGTTAAAATTAATCACATCGCACCTTATGTCTCCAATTAAATGCTCATTATTGTACTCGGTTGCCCTCATTTGATGCCTGAGTGGACTCGCTGCAAGTGAGCGTCAGCACTTTTATTTGCAGATGACAGTTGACGCTCCTGATTGCCTCAGGTGCTCTGTCTGCTCACAGTTTACATGTTTTATATGGGTGTAATTATTTATCTAAGAGCTTACCCGGGCCTCTGTGCGCTGAAAGACAAACATGGTCTAATTGGCCCCTCCCTCTCTGAATCCAACCCTCCACGCCTTTAGGAAAGCCACAATGCCCAGCCTCCGCCTCCCAGTCCTCCATGGTATAATTACTAAGTCTAGTGTGATGGATTAAGTTAACTAACTGTATGCAAAGTTAAGGTTTGGGAAGGTTGCGCTTGGGGGGGGTGTTGCTGTTGCACCCACCTGAGTCGTCCCCCTCGCAACAAACCTTGCTTTAAATGACTTGAACGAGGCTTCTTTTACTCGCTGCTCTGGACCCGGGCCAAGACACAGGCTGTCTAGCACATTAGGCACCATAGTGTGATGGATTAAGTTAACTAACTGTATGCAAAGTTAAGGTTTGGGAAGGTTGCGCTTGGGGGGGGTGTTGCTGTTGCACCCACCTGAGTCGTCCCCCTCGCAACAAACCTTGCTTTAAATGACTTGAACGAGGCTTCTTTTACTCGCTGCTCTGGACCCGGGCCAAGACACAGGCTGTCTAGCACATTAGGCACCACCACCCCCCCCTTTGCAGGTTTGAAATGTGAGCCG
>KV751339.1:2356693-2367139 GCA_001698575.1 Mola mola
CTGGCTGCATATGTTGAAAGGGAATCTCAGGGTAGAGTCGCCACATTTGATGCCACATGGCGGCCGTCCATGTGCTCGCACATCACGGCCACTTCGTCAGCTTTCGCAAATCGTTGCTCACCCTGGAATATGCTGCCAAATGATTCACCCAACTTTAGAATCTGGTGGAGCTGAGCTAACGATGTCAGTTCACAGACTTAGTTTTACAACACTCAGCTCGCGCCAGCTTCCGTGTTGGGGAGCAGAGAGGGGGCGACCGGAGGGGTGAATGGTGTGCCATGATGTGTTCAATACAGAAGATGGCAACTCTGACCCGGTATGAGGTTGTATGAATGATGAGTTGCTTGCAGTTAATTATCAAATTGGCATAGATGAAAAATGTATGGCATCTGTGGGGAAAACAAATAGAGGTGTGAGGTGCAGTGGGACACATCAGATCCAGCTGGTATTTTGGCAGTCCTGGAGCTTTCCGTACACTGTGTTGCGAGGGAAATCTATGCCTGCATGAAGCCTTTGGCAAAGCTTAACATGCCTCTTTTTCTAAAAACATGGCCTCTTAGGTGCTCTGGTAATCAGGGATGCTAGGGCTCCCCAGATTCTCTCTTATTTTAATTGACTTTGGCCTGCAGGAGGCTTGTGTCCATTCAAACCTTTCTGGGCAGAGAGAGAGAGGGGAGGGAGGGAGGAACAGAATGTGAATAGAGCTCCCTCAGAAACTAAAGAGCGCAGCCCCACCAGAGCCGCTCTCGTTAGTTGGCTCACGGTCTTTGTTCTCCTCTCGGCCCTTCTGGCTACGCGTCTTCAAACAAGCCGTCCGGGTGTTGTGAATCTTCGCGACAGGTTTATTGGCAAAAAATGGGACTTGGTTTTTACTGTTAGTGTGGGAATAAGTGAGGTCGGGATGTGGGCTGGATGTTGGTGACCGAGCCGTGTGGGACGGTGCCAGGTGGGAGTGCAGGGATGACAAGGGAGCAGGTGTCTATTAGATACAGAGCTGGGAGCAAGGGAGGGATGTTCATAAGAGCTCCTGGCATCTTCCTTACCTGCTGCCACCCCTGCCAGTAAATGGAGTGTCGGAGGGAAAAGACTCAGAGACGAGGCGGCGAGCGAATGAGCGACCTTCTTAGCAGCAGCCATTCATGTCATATTCTTCGGCTTATCCCTCTCCACAGGGCGTTGGAGCAGATGCTATTCATCGCGGCACAGGTTGCATTTGCCGCTGATTTAAAATGTCAAGTTACAAAAATGAATTTATTTTCGTTCATGTCTTGAACTTGTCTCTCTGGAAACAATCCCTTTGCATAATCCACCGCACATGCTGCTAACATGTTTATACAGACTGCTTCTTTTCTACAATAGATTTATAGCTGACACAAGGGGAACAGATCCCTCACTATAGATGCCTAGAACATACATTTTTGATTCATAGCGCAGCGTCCTCTACAACAGTAGAGACAGATGTATCGTTAAATTCCCAAGTCGCCAAGTTCACAGTTACTTCTTACTTTCGTTGAGTTTCATTATGAGATGTTGCTGTTAAGGAGCCTTTTATTGTTGTAGTCACTCTCAACCACTGACATATATAAAGTCGGACAACATGCCTTCACTTCCTCCCATTGTCCAAAAATGCCAAACTATGAGCGCCGCCATCTTGGAGCCAAAATCTGCAAAGTAGCGTCCAGTCACCCGCGCAGTCATGAGCGGAGCCCATAAAGTAGATTGATAAATCAGATACAGACGTCTCCAAACATATGCTAAAGATGGTTAGAAAACACTCTAAGTGAAATCAACCCCGTGTAACGACCTTATAATGAAGCAAAAATAACAATATCAGGCTTTTAAATGGGCCCATTTTTTGTCTCTGCCTCCTGTCGGTACACCCAGTGAAAGGTTGGTTGAGGGACATTATCATTGGAAAGAGCATTGGACAACTGTCAGGGATGCAGTCTGCGTCATTTGTCATGCCTCCCCGGGGGCTTCATCACACAAAGTGAAGCTGGGAGCTGCAGGCCCGGCTACAGAACCACCCATCTAGTCCGAGCAGATGCGTTCTTCGCCTTGGTTGACCATCAGGCTGCACAGCTGAGCACCGGAATATCAATACGGCTCAGACTCGGCCGGGCCCCCCTGGGACTAGCTACAAGGCGAACACGATAGGCTTCTCCCCTTACGGAAGACAGACCCCCATCACTGCCAGGGAGACCAATGTAAACAGAGCCAAAAAAGTGCTCTGTAACACTAAACGGCAGTTTGATTCACTCACTGTGATCTGTTATCTCCAGTTTTTAGGCTCTACTCAGAGGGGGAAACAGATGAGTGAGGAGAGGGACCAACAGGAATCCTTTTGTGTTAATTTTACACACTTGTCCAAGAGGTGATTGGGTGAAGGGGGGAGACTGTGAGGAGTAGCGAGTTCCTCCTCCTGTCAATGACAGAGTGGTGCTCACTGGTGGTGGTAATTTTGTGTTACGATAACCCCCTTTATCTAACGCTGGAGTAGTATAATTCCTCCTTAAGTGCCGGCACTAGTGATTCTCCTCTTGGTCTCTCTTAGATATGTAGACCCGATCTTGTCGTTGATGTTATTTCGTCCTGCGGCCGTCGATGTCTCGCGGTGGCACAGTTCGGGGATAAAATGTGGAGACATGTTTATCAACACGGAAACAGCGCAAGTTAGCCCTTGTTGGAAGAGAATAATGGGACCTAATTGAGCTGTAACATGCTGGCTGTTCGCCAGGCCCTCGAATTGAAAACTCACTCCATCAGAAGGGGGTCTGCAGAGAGGGAGGTTGCTGCTGTGGAAACACTGCAGGACGCTCTTACATATAGATGGAGCTTGTAAGCCCATTAGCCATGCTCGGACCCACTTGTATATTTAATTAAAACCAACCTGCAAATCTGCACGTCTACCTGTGAGCGCGGCGGTCTTTTTAGAAGAAAGAGCAGCTGAGCGGCATTTCGCCGTCAACCAAAGCGCAGCCGTGGTGAAGTCAGATCAATCCTCTGGAGGGGCGGCACAGCTTGTCTCCTGGCACCTGCCTTGGCAGGAAGAGGAAGGAGGGAGAGGGAGAAAGAAAGAGAGAGAGAGGGAGAACGTGAGCTGGTGGGAAGGAGGAAAAACCCAGCTGCCTCTGTGCCCGAGCCCCGTGCTGCTTTTAAAGGAGTGGGAGGGGGGGAGGCAGAGAGACTGCTGGCACCATCTGTACACATCTTTTGTATTCCAGCCCTCATCTTTACACAGAGCGAGACTGGTGTGTTCGGCGTTCAAATGAAAGGAGAGGAGGTCTGAGCGGAGACGGGTGTGCGTTCCGAGGACGTCTCGCGCCCTATTTATTTGGACCCTGTGTGTGTCTGTTAATGCAAGCCGCTGCGGTGTCCTGTCACCCAAGCAAACGCGTTTCCATGTTTTACAAGCACTCATGTGTGGTCAAATCTCTGGGTTGCCATGTTTGTGACGAGTCAGAAGCTTTTGTTTGTTCCTGCCTCCCATCAGCCCCATTAGCCTGATGCTTCCTCACTCACTGACTCACACAACCTTTTTTTTTTTTTAATCTCTCTCTCCCTCTCTCTGTGGAATATGTGCTTTGGTGGCCCGTCCTTGCATGTGGCAGCAGGGTGGACCTGCCTGCGAGGACAGTCGTCATATTGACATGGGTGTTCTTTCTTCTTTTTTTTCTTTTGCACTGAAATCAACGCTGCACACTGTTTCACCCACCCGCCCCTCACTCGCTCCCAGTCAGTCTAGAAGTGTCGTGAATCATAAGAGGAGGAGGCTGCCCTGCTCTTTGATTGAATCCACACAGTCGTCCTCCTCTGACACCGCAGAGAGAGGAGGGAAGCGAGAGGTAGACAAAAAGGAAAAGTGAGTCTTTTGTAGTTGGCACAGTACAAAAACATGCGCTGCAGATGGAAAGCATGTGATTCGATCAAACGCGCTCTGTGGTGGCTGCCTAGCCAAGCGGTAGGTAGGAAGGTGGGGAGGAAGGAAGGGCTGGGGTCCATCTGCGGGCCCAGAGCGAACCCTAGTGGCCAAGAGCTGCAGTGGCATGCTGGAAGCATGATGCTCATCTTTTTGATGGCATCATAAAGGCCCCTCGTTTTGGTCCATTCCGGAAGAAGTTCCCTCTAGTGTGTGAATTACTTCTGAAACAGTTATATAGTATGTGGGGCTTTATTCCTGCAGCATCTTTACTCAAGAGCAAAACCTACTACGTTTGCAAAATTGCGCTTTTTCTTTTCAAACTGCATGCTTGCACTTTGATATAATGTTGCACAGACTCTGAATGATTGTGAATCCTACACCAATAGAATGCCAGGTGTAGCTTGTTGTTGGGATGTTGGGCGGTGCTCACACAGGCAAAAAACAATGTGCATTTAAATCATCCAATAAGACAACCCATTTTGTGAAGTTTTAGTGTTGTGTTCCTGGTTCAATCAATCAATAAAAATGCCCAAGCAAATGTGTATTTTCTGGTCTTCCATTCGTTTTGCTTTTGTTGTTTGCATTCACCCTGCCTTATAAAGCATGTCATGTCATTTCCAGTGAATTTATTTGCAGATATCTGAAGGGGGGATGAAGACGACAGAAAAATCCACTTGATAGTAAACAACCAGCTAATGTGTGCATTCAACGTGTGCAGGTTGACCCCTGCTCCATGTCTACACATACTGTACCGAAAAGCTTACTTCACTTTTTTTGTTACATAACATAACATTTCTTGGTTTTTCTCGGCTTGTAAGGTGTTTACATGTTTAATGTTGTTGACAGATAGAACTCCCTGATGCGTCATTTTGCGTATTTTGCAGAAAAATAGTTTTGGCATCACTTTGTCAGTTTTCAACTTTATCTCTGAATTTGCTTCTGTTCCCATCACTTCTCTTAACACATATCCAGTTTTTGCAGGTTTTTGCAGCACTTGCAGTAGAGGGCTATTGCTTCCACAGTTATTTCTCACAGGAATCCAACAGCACTGACCCACCACTCTGCTCTCTCTCCAGCTCTCCTGTCCTCGTGGTGTGAGGAGTTGGGACGCCTCCTCCTCCTCCGTCACCAGAAGAACAGGCAGAACGAGCCTCCAGGCAAAGTGCCCATGCAGCCCCCCATGAGCTCCATGAAGCCAAGCCTTTCACACGGGTCAGTGTTCACGCTGCTGCCGCTTTATTGGCTTCATGTGCGTGTTTGTGTGCAGGCCGGGTGCGTGAACACACAGGCCGGGCCCTCTGGGGGAAAGCCTTTCCTCTCCACATGAAGCCCGATGTTCCTTATGGATCAGTGGCCAGACAAACTGCCGGACTAACTGCTTGTAGCACAGTCAATAGGGACAGGCAGTACCTCTCACACCCTAGCACATGTAGTCCATAATCTCAACACCATGTTTGAGCATTCCAACAGGAGGAACAGGCTTTTATTTTGAAATCATAATCATAAAAATGTCATCGTTGCAAAAAGTTTCAGCCAAATAGACTCATTACAATTGTATTTTCACCTGTGTGTCACGAAGTCAGCGTTGTTATTTTTTTTGTCCGTTCCCATACAGAGATGGGTCTTTTCCCTATGACTCAGTTCCCTGGCAACAAAACACCAATCAGCCTCCAGGTTCACTGTCTGTGGTGACAACCGTGTGGGGCGTGACCAACACGTCGCAGAGCCAGGTGAGATCACCAAGAACAGCTGAGATAACTGACCCTAACTTGACTCCCAAAATTCATGTTTTATTGGTGTTTTATTGGTGAGAGATCAGCAGTCAGATGAACCTGTTTTCTGATTTGGAGGGTTTGTCCGTGTTTCTACAGGTGTTGGGGAATCCCATGGCCAACAGCAACAATCCCATGAACCCCGGGGGCAACCCAATGGGCTCGGGGATGTCGGGTAACAATCCAGGAATGAACTCTCCTCAGTTCCCTGGTCCTCAGCAGCAGTTCCCCAACAAAGGCAACTCCAACCAGGGCTACTTGCAGCAGGGTATGTACGGTCGACCCAACTACCCCGGAGGAGGCAGCTTTGGAAACAAGTAAGTGGACGGTTGATTACCACCAGTTACTGCGAAAATAAAACCAGATATATAATGATCCGTCTGATGGTAGGTGATTTAATCAATAGGTAATTTCCTATGCCCCGTCGCTCTTTGTCATAGTTACCCTGGAGGGCCTAATCCTGGACCTGGAGGAATGGGCATCCCTCCACACTCCCGTCCTCCTTCGGACTTCACCCAGCCTGCTGCTGCCGCCGCCGCAGCCGCGGCCGCTGCTGCTGCCGCCACGGCGACCGCCACTGCCACAGCAACAGTAGCTGCCCTGCAAGAAACCCAGAATAAGGACATGAACCAATATGGACCGGTAAGAAAAGAGAAATCGCTGATACCACCATGTGTAGTACCAACATTAGTACTAGGACAGGGATCTGGGGGAAGTGGAATCTTGCAGAGTCACTGTCAACGGTGAATAACTAGCTGAAGTGCTAATGAAGTTGAAAAAAATGAGGCACTTTACCTTTTTTATTCTTTTCTTCAGACTTCTCTGATTTTTAAGAAACAACAAGACCAAGCATGCCACATTGACAGTCGAGTCAGAGTTGGTTGATTTTGTCTTCCAGATGAGTTCCTCTTTCCAGATGGCACCAAACCAGGCGTACAACAGCCAGTTCATGAACCAGCCAGGACCCCGCGGCCCTCCGTCCCTCCCTGGGAACATGGGAACAGCCATGAGTGCGTCCAGCATGAGTGGGCCTCCAATGGGAATGAACCAGCCCAGGAGTCAAGGCATGGGTCCTTTCGGGGCTCATGGCCAAAGGATGCCCCAGCAAGGCTACGCCGGACCCCGGCCTCAGGGCATGGGTATGCAGGGCATCAAGAGACCGTACCCAGGCGAGGTGAGTGGGTGTGAATATGACAATTTCAGCTCTAAGCTTTAGCTTATTAGCTGAATGTGTAATATGTGTTTTGTCTCCTTATCCACAGCCAAACTATGGTGGGCAGCAGTATGGACCAAACAACCAGTTCCCAAACCAGCAGGGGCAGTACCCTACACCCAATGCCCCGAGGACTATGCCCTCCCCCAACTACCCTGGCCAGAGGATGCCAGGACAACAGCTGCAGGGCCAGTACCCACCACCCAGTGGCGCCATGGGCCAGTACTACAAGGTGTCGTAACGCTGATTTAACAAAAAATATGCGTGTAATAAATGAATAAACATTTTAGAATGAAGAAAATATATTAATTTCTGATATTGTATCAAATTGCAGCAAGAGCCACCATTTAATGGCCAAACAAATAACTTCACTGGGAGTGGATACCAGTACAGCCAGGGCAATATGAATGGGGTAAGTCCAATTTTTTTGCCACCAGTTTGTTCAGCTCATCATCCTACTACATTGTTCAATTGTTTATAGCCTTATGAACTTTGGATTTACTAGTCAATTTCCTTCAATACAGCCACCCAGACCGGTGGGAAACTACCCTCACTCCCCGGTTCCAGGCAACCCGACCCCGCCAATGACCCCAGGAAGCAACATCCCTCCATACCTGTCGCCAAACCAAGATGTGAAGCCTCCCTTCCCCCCTGACATAAAACCAAATATCACCGCTCTCCCTCCACCTCCAGGTCAGTGACTGAAAGGTGTCCTAAGAAGAAGCCCGATTGGTGTTTGAGAAAGTCTGACTATGATTCTTTTTCTTTCACACAGCCAACCACGCAGAGGAGCTGCGCCTGACCTTCCCAGTGCGGGACGGGGTGGTCCTAGAGCCCTTCAGGCTCGAGCACAACCTGGCCGTCAGCAACCACGTCTTCCACTTACGGCCGTCTGTACACCAGACACTCATGTGGAGGTAAGACATCTTGGACCACTGTGTGTTGATAGATATCTCATCTCCCGTTAGAGATTTGTGATATCATAGTGTTATTTCCAGCTGCCTCCATTTGACACTTTCAATTTTTAAGTCTTTTATTTCTCAGTCCGTTTGTCCTGTCTTCAGCCATGAGTTACGAAATAAAATCAAACCAAGTTGTTCCCGGCCAACTCAGAGAAGGTCATTAAATTCCTCTGATTAATTGAAATTCCCTTTACTCCCCTGTCAAACAGTATGTTTTGTGATTTTGAAAAGCTCTCCTCTTCATGTGACATCTATTTCTTCCATTTTTATGCCTCAGGCGAGACCCAAATTATAGGCACTGTGTTTTTGGGTTGTTTGGGTTTGGCAGTGAAAGATCCAAGGTCAAAGTACTTATAACCTCTCTCATGAACACAATATCTCATAAATATTCACTTGGACTGCATGAACTGATGAAATTTTGCTGGTCCAGGTCAGTTTGACCTATTAACACATTTTAGTCAGAACCCCAGAATTCATATGCGAATTAAGGCAAAATCCCCCACATTTATTTTTATTTGACCTGAATTTTTTAGAATCATTTCAACGACCCATATTTTATTGCTATTTGTGTGCATCGATTTCTAAATCTATTCCTCTTCTTCATCCAATAATTATATTATCTTGCTCCGGATATGTTCACTGTTTTGAGTTTTTTCCACTCGCTTTGTAAAGCACTCTGAATTGCATTTTGATTTGTATGAGAGGTGCTAAAAACTTGTACCTGAGGGTCTTCTATTGCAAATGCTGGGCCGTAAAAATATAATTGGCTTGACAAAGGCTGCAGAAAAAACAATCCTAGGAACTCTTGCTTAGTAATACATACTGTATAATATATGGGAAACTACATTCATAAAGTTTGTCTGCACACCTGTAACAATTCATCTGTTCTTCTGCGCTCCATGCAGATCAGACCTGGAGCTGCAGTTCAAGTGCTACCACCACGAAGACCGTCAGATGAACACCAACTGGCCGGCGTCGGTCCAGGTCAGCGTGAACGCCACGCCGCTCACCATCGAGCGAGGCGACAACAAGACCTCCCACAAACCTCTGCACTTGAAACACGTGTGCCAGCCCGGAAGGAACACGATCCAGATCACAGTCACCGCCTGCTGCTGTGTGAGTACACAAAACCTTCAGAACTAACGAAGAGAGGGTTACACAATCCTATATAAAGGTAGTTGCCACATAAATGACCTGGAGATGTTTAACACTGCAGCTTAGAACTAAATATAAAAAATGATCACTGCTATTTTAGCTCCGTGTTTCCTCGGCATACAAATGAGGAAACATTAAAGAAGCTGTTGAACTTGAGGATGATGTTGGTGACAGTGCTGTTTCCCCCTGCAGTCGCACTTGTTTGTGCTGCAGCTGGTCCACAGGCCCTCAGTTCGCTCCGTCCTCCAGGGCTTACTGAAGAAGAGGCTGCTGCCAGCAGAGCACTGCATCACCAAAGGTACATGCAAAAATACACACTCACATTTTTCAATCCTAATGTTCCGATCATTCTCTGAGTCATTGCTCACTGGACTATTCATCTCTACATCTGCATCAAAGTTAAGAGGAACTTCAGCAGCGTAGCAGCGTCGTCGGGCAACGCGACGCTCAACGGGGAGGACGGCGTGGAGCAGACGGCCATTAAGGTTTCCCTCAAATGTCCGATCACCTTCCGGCGAATACAGCTTCCCGCAAGGGGCCATGACTGCAAACACGTTCAGGTAGCCACCGCGAGGATAAACATGCACATTCAGAGTTTTAAAATAGTGCACTGAGTGACAAAGGTGTCATTTCTTCTCACTCTCGCAGTGTTTTGATTTGGAATCATACTTACAACTGAACTGCGAGCGGGGGACATGGCGGTGTCCTGTATGCAAGTGAGTTTGTCCAGCTTACATACACATCAGTGTTTGTCCTGCCCGTAGTATTGGCCTCAGTCCGTGTGGCTGTCTGTCTCGGCAGTTAAAGGCCTCTCTCTCTTCTCTCCCCAGTAAAACAGCGCTCCTAGAGGGGCTCGAGGTGGATCAGTACATGTGGGGAATCTTGAACGCCATCCAGAAGTAAGCTCAGAAGCATTTGTAACGTTCAGTATGTCTCTCGATTTCTTTGTACCCTGACCGTCTGATCTCACCCAGCTCGGAGTTTGAGGAGGTGACCATCGACCCGACGTGTAGCTGGCGGCCGGTGGCTATCAAATCTGACATCCACATCAAAGAGGATCCAGATGGACCGCTGGCCAAGAGGTTCAAAACGATGAGTCCCAGCCAGATGATCATGCCCAACGTGATGGAAATGATAGCTCAGCTCGGACCGGGACCATCGCCGTACCCATTGTTACCTTCTCAGCAAGGGGGAAACAACAGCGAATACGGCGGCCAAGGTAGGACGCAACAGTCTAGAGCTGGGCGGTATGAACGTGATATGATATCTCAATTTTATCAAAAAGACCAATATTTTTATCCATGTATCCTGATATCGATACCACAACTATATTGCAGTGATGACAATTGTACATTTGGCAAAAAATTAGATAAAGAGTCAGATAAAGTTCAGATAAATACATCATTTTACAAATGCACTTTA
>KV751339.1:2373570-2384027 GCA_001698575.1 Mola mola
AAGAGCCCTGACGGCAGAAACTGACTCCTCCAAATGTAATGTAGGTGTTTGGCCTTTGCTTGCCCGAACCACAAACACAATTCGTCTTTTCTTCTGTTGTATTTTGCAGTTGGTAAACAGATACCTGGTGCATTAACTCCACCTCCCGAAGAACAAGAGATGACGTTCACACACAACTGCAGTTACACTGAAATAACCATTGCCAGTTCATGTCAGAGCCCAACTGATGTGCAATTTTTGGGGACGATACCAGTACCGATATTGAGTAAAATAAGTTTCGACTTTGATATATTGGTCGATATTTGGACATTTTTCGCATTAATGCCATAAAGTTCTCAAATACGCGTAACACAACAGAGGCACAATATTTTTTTATGTTGATATTTATCATGAATTTGCCAATAACTATATATCTGTGGTAGACCAATATCAGCCAATAGTATTGGCCAACTGATATTTTGGCATCAATATAGCCGAAATTTTAACAAAATTACCAATATGACGATATATAGCCCAATATATCATCCATACTGAATGGAGTGAACCCTATAATATCTGCAGCGTAAACATGATGCCACATTAATATTTAAAAAAAAAAAAAAAAAATCCCTGACATTGGTATAAAGTTGTAAATTATATAAATCGGTCATCTTTTCACCTCTGCAAGTCTTCATGTGAAACGACATCAAACGGAGACAAGTTGGAGCAGAGCTTAAGTAGCTGCAATTTTTTCATCTTGTCATGACTCATGTGGAGACCAAACATTTTCTGAACTGGCCGGAGCTCCTCTGGGACCTGTTGGGCCTTGTTCCTAAAACTGTGGCCACGTTTCCACCAGACAGTACGGTTCAGTTCAGTGCGGCACACCTGGGAACGGTACGCCCGTTACAGTCGTGTGGTTCCATCGTTGCCTGGTCGGCAGGGTATTCCGACTGCGCCAGCTACGTGAGTAGCGTGACATCATAGAAACGCAACACAATGTATCCGTCTAAATAACGTCAACAAAAGCAAACATTACAACAATGGAGGACGTCGGTATGTGGCCGTTTATCACACAAAGTCAACAGGCTCTGTTTGAGAAAAGGCTGCACGCCGCAAAGGAGAAATACAAGCTAACCATCGCAGGGAAGTGACGATTCTCCCCCCCCCCCCCCCCCCCCCCCCTTTATGGTACAGTATAGCTCTGGTTGATACCTCAAGCGAAGGGTGACAAAACTGGCACATAACTGGACTTCAAAACCAGTTTTCTTTCACACCAAAGGCAAAACTCTTACATGCTAGATTCAGCCCAACTAGAACTAGACTGTCTGATCGAAGGACACAGCAAGTTGTGAATGGTGTAACGAATGGATAAACAGAAAGTATCCAAGCCGATTATTTAAAGTAACAGGTGTTTCATTCAGGAATCTTATTTTTGCTGCTATTTCCTTGCAGAGAACTTCCGAGCGCTGTGTACAGGTGAACATGGCTTTGGCTACAAGGGATCGACTTTCCACAGGGTGATCCCTGGGTTCATGTGCCAGGTGGGCTGTTTCCTCGTCTTTTGTGTCTCGCGTGTTGTGCGGCAGTGCAGTTACAGCGATATTTATGCCCTCAGGGTGGAGATTTCACTAACCACAACGGAACTGGAGGGAAGTCGATCTACGGTTTGAAGTTTCCCGATGAAAACTTCAAGTTGAATCACACTACAATTGGTAATGATCCCATTCTGTCATTGATCCCTTCCTCATTACTTAAAAGTTTTTGACTGGTCATGTTTTAGGTAAAGCAGTATTCGGAGGTATTTTTCAGGTACTCTTCATGAATATTTATTTGATGTCGGGGAAGTTCAACAATTACTAGCTCATGTCATCAGTGGTACAGAATACTTTTCTTCTTTCAAACATTCAGGGACACAGCGCTTATATTCCATCCATCCAACTGTCTGTAAATGCGTCAAACAGGACAGGTCATGCGTATGTTAGAGAGTTTGCAAACGTATTAAATGCCAAAATCTAAGCTGTCGTATGCGTAGAAAAGAAGAATCGTGTAAAAGTCGTCATGACTTCTGTGTGGGCCTTAATATTTTCAAAATGGTATTAGTATTACTATTCATTTTCACCACCAGGTGGCAGCAGTATGAAGAGTTTTTGAGAGACCTGTTCTGAATGAACTTGGCGAAGTCCTCTCAGTATGCCTTTTTCACAGCGTGTATTTGTTTGAAGCAAGTATATGTTACTGATATTAACTTTTTATTGTAGGTATCTTATCTATGGCAAATGCTGGACCCAACTCCAACGGATCCCAGTTCTTCATCTGCACCACTATCACAAATTGGTATGTGCTGACTGACACATCATTATGAAGGTTGATTCTGATGTGGTTATTCTAGTACATTTCATTATTCCTTAATTGAAGTCTTCAACTGGATGATTTGGTCCAAAGCTCTGATAATTTGCTGTATGCAAAAGTGAAGACCCAGTCCACTGAGCATCAGATACATCAACAACAAACGTTAAGTATGTAAAAATCATAATGGTTTACCCAGGTGCCTAAAAGCTTCAACAGCTGCCACTTTAATCAACATCTTAATCATTATTTAATGCTGCATCTGTTAATTTTTAAAATTCTTTTTAAAGGGGAAGGAGACATTGCCTGAGCTGCACATGAGTGCATGATTGATAATGTCTCCACTTCCTCTTGACTATGGCTCAAATTTACAATAATATGAAAGTATCGGTAACATTTACAATAAAAGTACATAAATTAACATTAGTTAATGCCATAGTAAGTACTAACAGGTATAAAATAACTTACAATCCACTCTTCTGGTTCTGGTACAATATATTACCTGGTGGTTTCTTTATTTTAGCGTTTTTTCCTATTTACTATTATTTTAAAGGCCGCTCCTAGAATTTGAACTCTTCTGTACTTGCAGCAATGATGCTGCAGCAGATTTTACCCACCTGCCACCCATCTGCTTTCAGTTTGAAAGCCAAGCTTTAAATTCGCAGGTGATTCTCTCTGAAGCTCTGGTGCCATAAACGTGGTATTCGGGACAACACTACAGTTTCAAACAACTTGCATGCGAAATCAGCTGAATCTTTTACTTTTTAAAGAATGGCTCGTGAGAAATGTGTCTTGTGGCCCTTTTTCTCTAGCTGAAATTGCTTTGTAATCACGATAATATACAAAAATAAGATGACAAGACAACAGAAAGCAACACATAATTATGCATTTCGCCCAAATTCAGTAATCGTTTGTGGTGGCATGGTACAGTCTGGGGCATAGAAACTCTGAAACATCAAGTCAGATGTTATTTTGGTGAGTCCTTCATGACATGTAAAATGAGGTTTGGCTAGGAGAGAAGCACTGTTGCGTGCATCTCTTGATTAAAATGGAGGATCTGCTGCCATTCATGACAAACAGCCCATATTCCAAAGAGAAGAGCACTCAGAGGCCTTTTGTACACCAACATTTCCAGGTAAATGCATGAAAGAAATGGCAACTGACTGCTTTTGGAGTGTCTGTAACAGTTAAAAGCAACATGTAGATTAGTAACCATATGAAGAACGGTTGCTTTCTTTTTTTTTTTTATCACACGTGAGTCTCGCTCAGTATCACCGTAGTGATCGATGTTCGAACTGCTTGAATGGACAAAAATGAAAAAACACACCACTGCTGTAAACTTTAACCTGCATCATAGCACCGAAAATTAGGGTGTCCACTGATAAATACATGACTACTGAATGCAGGAATGAACTTGATTGCCGATTGCACCCTTTCCCCCTGAAGACAAAAGCCAGATGTTAATGAGTATTTGTGGCCATTTTGTCGGGCGTGTCAGGAATAAACCACCACAATCAGAACAGTCCAGGTATCAGCAAGTAATATGAAATGGTATTCTGTCGAAGAGATTCCAATCTGGTACCTTTGGAAGGCCTTTGTTATTGCAGCTTTTTTTTTTTACATGACTTGACTACTGTCCAGTTATTTTTGAAAGTTTCTTAATTCTGGGAGTAAAATTTCTGGTGGAAGCAGTGAAATGTCATTATGCTTTGGCTTAAAAGCAACAAAAACAAAATAATTGAACGATGGCCTAAAATAGCAGAACCGTCCAAACCAGAGGCATCACCCAGCAAGCCGGCATGAGTCGAACCCCGACAGCTGCACCACGGATTGTCTCGCTGACCGGGGGGGGCGATAATAAATCTCCCCTGTGTTCGTTTAGGCTGGATGGCAAGCATGTTGTCTTTGGCAGCGTGAAGGAAGGAATGGATGTGGTCAAGAAAGTGGAGTCTTTCGGTTCGTCGTCCGGGCGGACCTCCAGAAGGATCACCGTCTCAGAGTGCGGAGAGCTCGAGTAGAGTCGGTGTGAGTGCTGGACACGGTCCAGGTCTCATCTCCTGCTGTAATTCCAATGTGAAAGTCCAAGTGTATCATTCATTTTTGGCGGGTACTGTTTCCACTGGTAGCGGCTAATGCACTTATTGCTATAACATGAAAACATGTATCACAGGATGGAAGGCATCCGGATGATGGGTTTTATTTTATTTGACGATTAATTTATATACATTGACGCTTGCTTGAAAAGGGGTGTTTACGTCTAACAAATAAACCCATTTTTTCATTAATATGTCAGCTTGTCCTCTGTTTGTATCCCGCATGAACTCTGATGCTCAAAACTTTGAAACTGCAGTCACTCATTGACTGACTGCTGTAAATAATGATAACAATATATCTGTGATGGGCCAAAATCAGCCAAACCTGATATATTGGTTGGGCTCTAATAACTGTAAATAGTGTTTAATTAAAAATGTTTTACAGGGTGTGTTCACTTCCCCCCCCATACTCACTAAACAATCCACCTCAGTCACGCCTGGTCAATTTCCAAAGTTTTCAGATATCAGTTTTCAGTTTACGAAAGACAATTGAATTAGTCGAGGTATTTCATAAGATATTTTTTTTTTCGTGCTTTGATAATCTGCTAAATAATCAGTCATTACATTTGGGATAAATCTATGAATCTGTCTTTTGTAAACTCTGGAGAACAGTGCCCCTTCTGCAGTGAACTGGTCATGCCTGGGTTGCACCACCACCACCATCAGCAGCTGGAAACAGAAACATTGGTTGCCCAACGTGGCTGAGTTACGGCCTCACTTAGACTACACGGTTCAAGAGACACAGTTTTTTGTTTTTTTTTCCCCCCTCCAATTTTGCGCTGATCAAACATGACCCGTGAACGTCAAAGCAGGAAAGAAACACGTGGATTCAGATATTCTCAGACTGCTTTCAGGCTTCACTCCTACTAGAAAATAAATCTGACAGGACTCAGATACGTGTTTTGCGTCTGTCATTGAATTGGGCAGATAGGATTTTGCCCTGACAGTGTGAGTCTTAGCAACCAAAAGATCTGGAAATGGAGCTAGGTTGAAAATACTGGTGTACACTGGCTTTTTAGGGTCCCCCCCCCCTGGAAACAACTGCCTGCTATCAGCACCAAGTAGCGAGTGAATCCAAGCAGTGCTAGAACTACGCAGAAATGAAGCTCCACAGGTGAATTCTGCATAAAATAACAAAATAGTGTCTTGCAGCAGCTACAATCACCATTCTAATAACTTCCCCCTTTTGGTTAAAATAAAGCTGTTTGGGAGTGGAAGGTGGGTCCATTTATTGGAGATTTTATCAACAGCTGTGTAATGAGATCACTGCTGTGTCACTCCTGTTTTCCACTTCATCCTCAGGTTCACTAGTGATCTTATTCTGCTGAGGTCTGTCGGGAAATGTTTAATTTTTTTTCGGGGTGGAGGGGTCGGCTCTGATTATGCTGCATGTTATTTTGTATTAGTGTGTTTGTAGGTTCTGTCAGCACTGGTATATGAGAGGGTGTTGAAGCCAAATCTGTTTATGCTTTGCCTTAAGTAAATCCTACCAGATGTATAAGGGGAAGAAATAGAGTGATCGGAATTGGGTTGTTTTATGTTGTGGGGAGATAAAAATGTGTAACATCTGGATTCATTAATGTTGAAGAGGGAATGTGGTATTATCAGAGGGCTACACAGCACAGCGCCGTGTTGATTTTTCTCAAATCCATACTGCCTCACAGAGGAAACTTTCCTGTGGCTCAGCAGAGAAACCACAGACACTTTGATCAATCATGTTTATTACATTTTAATACAAAAACCTTTTAAGAAATCATGGGGTCGATCTCACTGGAACAAAGGCACATTAAATGGCACATTTATAAAGTGAAAGGGTTTTTTTTTTGTTACATTTAAATAGACATACAAAATTATTCTGAAGCAATATGCAGCTGCAATGGTCCACTTGCTCTTTGGTCCATTTATTTTTTTCCTTTTTTTGTCTCCTGTTAACATTTGAGACGAAAAACTGTGACCCATTTAACAAAAAAAGGGTGGGGGGGAAGCACTTTTGGTGAGTCTCGTAGCACTGAGTGCCAAAACATGACGGCTGTGATTTGTTCTTGTCAGGAAATGAAGTACATCTACATTGTTGCATTGCTTTTCAGAAATACAGACACAGCATATAGAGAATAGATATTACAAGGCTAATATATTGTATCACAAAGTGTGATAATCAAAAAGTCATGGCTCAAAAATATATCCCAAATTATGTACCCTCCAGTACTGACAGCAATGCAGATACACATTAACACTGCATATCCTTCTGAGCATAGAACTGTTGCATATTTTATACAGAAAAGATCATATTAAGTTATTTCTGGAATATACAAACATGTAAAATAGAATCTGACTGAGAACAGAGACAGTTTCTTAATTCACAGTTTCTTAAGATTTCATACTTAAGACTTCAGAACGAACTTCAGTTTATTCTGAACTCAGCACTCGCAAAGTCGTCTCTGCCGAGCGATCGGAAAAACCCAGAGTCACAGCGCCAGAGAGGGAATATAGCATCGGGATAAACCCTAAAATAAAGCTCATTATCATATACTTTAGTAATTGTTAATTGCTCCTTTGTGATGAAGCTGTGGAGGAGTGCACAAGGCGGTGTGTGTGTGTGTGTGTGTGTTATTGCACACGGCGGCAGTAGTAGCCGAGGACTTTGCATTTTTCACACAGGTGCTGCGGATGCTCTTTGCTCTGATCCGACACGTCTAAGCCGTCCGGTTTCTCCAGAGGTCGCTGGAACCAAGTGACACATTTACTGTTAGTGCCAATTTAACCTGTGCAACACTTCCTGTTAGGCTATTAGGTGCAAATTATACTTGTATTTTTTTTTAAGGCTGATTTTTCTATTTTTGGACGGTCCATTTATAAATAAATAATCCAATAAAACAGTGCAATTTAGAGAATTATTCAGCGTTAACATTATTTATGCAGATCAAATCAACACAGAGTATTGTACCAAATTAAATGTTAAAAAGTGAAAATGAATATTAAAATTTACTTAATTTTTTTTATATCATAGTATTGATGAACCATTTGTAATCTCAGCAGTGCGACTTAATAACAATCGTGGTTGGTTGGCAACAACAATTTTGCTAGACAAGAAATACCATAATGTTTCACAGGATCGGTCGCAGGTGGTGATGTGTGTTATCCAAGTTTGGTCAAGAATAATAGGCCACGTGTGCAACGATTTGACGTTGAATATGATGTGGAACACCAAAACAACTGTACGACTCACGCTTAATAAATTAACTCACTGATTGACAAACGGTGGGGCTGTCATCTAACCACCTTCTCATATGAATCCATGGACTAAATTTGACAAATTTCACTGAAACTGGGTTGGATATTTGTTTAAAAAAAAAAAAAAAAAAGTCAAACGAGTGTCGAATGATAACTGCTGTAAATTTAAGAGTTGCATTGATAGTATACCAGTCTTGTTGCATCATACTGTACCCTACATAAAATAGTGATTAATAATAATTATAAGCGTATATTTAAATGCGTTTTATTTCTGGTAGTTACGCTAAATAAAAAAATCAATATTGTACAGTTATGATTAGTTTGGTTCACAGAGAAGTTTGATCTCACCTGCTTATGAGGGTAAACATTGATGTGACACTTGATACATTCCTGTCCCATGTTGGCCCACGAGTTCCCGCTCATCCACTTCCGCTTGCATTTAGGGCATTTGTACTCGCCGAAGCACCTCTTCTTTCCCTGATACGGCGTCAGGCCTTCACCTTTGGGTCGAGCCTGGACAGAAACAGAGGGAAATTTAAAAAAAAATTAAATTTTTACCTCTCCTCACCTTTAACTTTGAGACTTTGATTTATAATTTGGTGTTAATTTACCGTCGCGTAACGACCCGTCAAAACAAATAGGTGAGTTTGAGTAACCTTCTTGGGGACCATTGTTTGTCCATTTGCTTCGACACCGCAGGAGGGCAGCAGACCTTCAGAACAGCCGTTTTGACACAAACCAGCGGGCTGAACACTGGTTTTATGCCTACCTGTAGCTCATGAGAAGTCCCTGCTACACGACCTTAATTAATGCTGCATTCATGTGAAATCAGAATAATGACTTTCCTACTAGGAAAATTCACCTCTGCTGCCTCTCGTGTTGGAAAAACAACTCGGTGACTTGGAGATAATTTTATGAATATGCTGACATGATGCCACTAATATGGCCAGCAAAGGTCAGTGTTTGATTAATGGTTGACTTTTTTTCTTTTTTTTAACAACGCTGAGGACAAGTCTCACCGCCTTCCACCACTCCTACACAATAAACCATACTGAACAAACAGACACAGGTCACAAACCTGTAACAGTCCTTTCTTTCACTACCCTGTTATTTCATTTAAAATTGTGTTTTCAAATATGAATCGTGTATGTCGAACCCCGTCAAAGAGGAATTCCTGTCACTGATTTGACAGACAATAACGGTTATCTTAACTTTGTTGCATAAGCTTGTAACAACTCAGGTAAAGCTGTTTTAAGCTTTTAATGGTCTAGCCTAATCTTTTTCCTTCACTCTCAGTAGTCAGGAATAAATTGGAAACCGCGCACAACCTCTTGTTTAAATGCTTGTAGCGTTAAATTGCAACGTCTCCTGTGAAGCGTCCACGATGATCCCATTTTACAACCTCAAAGCGTGTGAACACAACGAACTTCCCAGCACCACATGAATGCAGCATAATGTAATTAATTAAATGTGCTACATTATATTAATATGCCCGCTGTGATAAAAGAATACTTGGGAGGTCCCTGTCTATCATTTTCTGATTTTTGTGGCGATGATGTCTTCGTGTTAAACCAAGTGAATTGTTTTTGTGACTTTAAGGAATTAAGGGTAAGCAGGATAAGCGGTAGAAAATGGATGGATGGATGGATGGATGGATGTACATACGGAATTAAACCACGGCACAGTGGTACTGGCTGAATGGGTGCAGGCATAAGTTCCCCCTTTATAATCAATATTTAAAAATATATGAGCGACCCTTGCTTATTTTTGAGGAATCATGCCTGAGAATATTTCTTTTTTTCATTTTTGGCAATAAACGTTCGCCTCTGACAAAATGGAAGTCTGCCAAGTCCTTAACATTCAAGCTGGTTTTTATTTTGCACTATGTGATAACAACCCCGCTGGTGGCCAGTTTATTGGAGTATAGTGAATTATAGGACAATGCGGGAAAACAAAGGGTGAATATACTGTACTTGAAGTAAAAGAAAGTTTTAATGGTTTATCTCAAAGAAGTAGAGATATGTTGTTCCGGTTAAGTCTATTTTATTTGTTGGACACATAAGAAGGAGTCTCAGCTTTCCCCATTAGCAATGGACTCCCTCCCTCCAGCTGTGCTCCCGAAGGACTATAAAGGAGGCCCCGGCCTGTGGGGGGACAGATGGGGGGAGGCCTCCCTGCTATAGGACAAATACCTCAGGCCCTCAGTCATTCCTCCTCGCCGGGCCCATCCCACCAATCAGGACTCAAAAGACGTTAGCGGGGAGGAAATAAAACCCAGATGAGTTCTTCACTTGTATAACACGACAAAATTCTAGACCCGTCACGACAAAATCATCTGGACAAGACTGGTTTAAATTAGAAGCACCTCGACTGGAAAGTAGGGCACGTCGAAATTAAGAGTCCGCACCAGACGACTCCTCGTCAGGTCTTGTTTTGATTTCGCAGCAGGAACTTATGTCAGGTTCAAAACGTCTCATTCATTTCCAGGACGACGTGTTTTTCACAAAAACACAGCTGAGCCTGCGGGGCCGCGGTGGGGCCTTTTGAGACCTGTGTTGGCATCATTTGGCCACCGTGAGGCATTGTGGGGGGGTCACTTTTTAGGTCTCCAGCGCCTTTACTGGCAGAGTGGACAGAACATCATCTTCCTGAGGGAGGAAACAGCTTTCACTGTGCAGAACAAGCAAAACAAACACTACGGAACGTCTGGAGCCGACAGGGCAGCAAAGGGCACGGCACTCTGCGGAGTTTCCACCGGCCCCTTCAAAGATGTGACACTGAACACCGATAAATAAAAATCCCTCT
>KV751339.1:2404725-2424517 GCA_001698575.1 Mola mola
TAAAATATTTATTACATGTTAAGACAAAACAAATTTCACCATATAGATTTTATTTATGAGGACATGTATATGTGAAAAAAGAGGTGAAGTACAACCCTGGTATTAAGTCTTTTAACATACAAAACAGGCAGTTGTTTCTTTAATTGTCATATTAGGAAAGATAAGACGTTTGTGTAATTTAAACGACATGCAAATGTTATGCAAACAAACACATTGTCTTTCAAATCAACAACTTCCTTCCAGAGTACGGGAAGAGCTTGGAGGACTCTATCAGCAGCGACACCTCCGGCCACTTCCGCAGACTCCTGGTCTCTCTCTGTCAGGTACCCGCTGAGCTCTCTCCAAACAGATCCTTATCCCGTTACAACCGTTTGAAATATTGACTGTTGAACGAGTGTCTTGCTCTGTCTAGGGAAATCGTGACGAAAGACCGACTGTCGACGTCTCTCTTGCCAAACAGGACGCTCAGGTAAGCTGCTTTGGCGTCGTAAACATTTGTGACAAGTAATTAGCAAGCCTGACCATGTTCACTTCTGCGATTTCCATGTGTCCGCATGGGCAACAGAAACTGTATGCTGCCGGGGAAAATAAAGTCGGAACTGATGAGTCTCAGTTTAATGCCATCCTGTGCGCTCGCAGCAAGCCTCACCTTCGTGCAGGTGCGTCATTTTCAGCACAGACCTGCCTTTTTCTTCCTGCTCTTTAAGCGCACCGCAATGATTGTAATGGTATCTCCTTCACTTCATATGTCACAAGTTCTGCCATGTTTAAAATCTGGTTATGTCACCTGCGATTGTTGTCTTCAATAGTCTTCCAAGAGTACCAGCGGATGTGTGGGCGAGACATTGAGAAGAGTATCTGCAGGGAAATGTCTGGCAATCTGGAGTCTGGCATGGTGGCTGTTGGTACGTTCGTTTTTGGGGTTTTTTGTCTGTTTTTTTTTTTTTCTAAACCAAACTGATTTTGCGTTCGAACAACACATGTTAAAGTCATTTCTCGTAGTTGATTGTTTGTAAGGAAATTATTTAGGAAAGGTATTTAGTGCCAACAGGTTGCTGTTTGACCTAAATACCTTTTTAATAAGGTTGTTTGAATTTAAGTTCTTAAAATAGGGCACAGCAAAAATGACTTTGCAACATATATATATACAAATTTGTCTTGAATGTAGTGAAAATTGAAAAGAACAACCATTTAGAAATAACAGAGCCCGACCGATACATCAGTTTTGCTGTTAGTGGCCTATCACAGATATATCATCTTATAAGTTATCAATATCAAAAAAATTGGTTTTAAAAAACACATTGCAGAAACACATGGGGGTAATTTATATTAAATTTCCAGTGAAAGTCATTGTTTCAGTGCACTGCTGTCGTTTAAGTCAGTAAAAATCCTTCACTTCATATGTCACAAGTTCTGCCATGTTTAAAATCTGGTTATGTCACCTGCGATTGTTGTCTTCAATAGTCTTCCAAGAGTACCAGCGGATGTGTGGGCGAGACATTGAGAAGAGTATCTGCAGGGAAATGTCTGGCAATCTGGAGTCTGGCATGGTGGCTGTTGGTACGTTCGTTTTTGGGTTTTTTTGTCTGTTTTTTTTTTTTCTAAACCAAACTGATTTTGCGTTCGAACAACACATGTTAAAGTCATTTCTCGTAGTTGATTGTTTGTAAGGAAATTATTTAGGAAAGGTATTTAGTGCCAACAGGTTGCTGTTTGACCTAAATACCTTTTTAATAAGGTTGTTTGAATTTAAGTTCTTAAAATAGGGCACAGCAAAAATGACTTTGCAACATATATATATACAAATTTGTCTTGAATGTAGTGAAAATTGAAAAGAACAACCATTTAGAAATAACAGAGCCCGACCGATACATCAGTTTTGCTGTTAGTGGCCTATCACAGATATATCATCTTATAAGTTATCAATATCAAAAAAATTGGTTTTAAAAAACACATTGCAGAAACACATGGGGGTAATTTATATTAAATTTCCAGTGAAAGTCATTGTTTCAGTGCACTGCTGTCGTTTAAGTCAGTAAAAGTTCATTGATAATGTGTATTCTGCCTCTATTCTGTATCTTTGTTACCAATATTTGATAACCTCATTTGAGGTATCTATCAGCCAATATCAGATATCAGATCTTTTTTTACTCCCTTATATTGGTATCAGCACTAAAGATTTGATCTTGGTCTGGTTCTACATAAATAACCATTTAGAATCCAGCCAGGTGTCTTCATACGAGGCTAACATATTTACATCTCCTCCTTTTCCCCAGTGAAATGCATCAAGAACAGCCCTGCCTACTTTGCAGAAAGGCTCCACAAGGCCATGCAGGTAAGCCTGTAGCCTTTTATCACATCTTATTCTGAGCCCTCACAAACCGGCTGTTTCCTGCACTGATGTGGGTGGAGGGCGGGTGGAGGAGAAGACGTCACTGCTGCACTCGGTGAAGTCGTGCTGTTTTGACAGGGCGCAGGGACCAAGGACAGGACCCTCATCCGTATAATGGTGTCCCGCTCCGAGGTCGATATGTTGGACATCCGACAGGAGTATGTGAGGACTTATGGGAAATCCCTCTATAACCACATCTCAGTAAGTCCCCCTCACGCCATTCTGTCGACAGTTTCGGAATTTTCCATGTAATTTCTATTGATTTCGCTTTGTGTGTCAGGGCGACACCTCTGGAGATTACAAGAAGCTGCTGCTGAAGCTGTGTGGAGGTAACGACTGAGAAGAAAGGAAGAAAACCCTTCAAAACATATGTCATACTGAAAGAACGTTATAGGACTATATATAGAAAACGTCTGATGCATGTAGTTAGTTACATTTCCTTTAACAACACAGTCATTATAATTTGTCTCTTTTATTCAGGATTATATTTTTTTTTCTGTACTACTGTATTGTAGTAGATGATTGCCAAATATAGTAAGTATATTATAATATGAATATTTTTTTAAAAATCTCAGTAGATTGCTGTACTGGGTAGAAGAGGGATGTTTAAATTTTAGAATGAAGAAGTTTACTCTACAGTAAAACCCAACTAAATGTAAAATAGAGCTTAAGTGGCTGACAATCTGCCAAATTTCAAATCAGTTTCAGTTTTTATAATAGTAATCAAATAAAACTTAATTTATGGGGAAAGGGATTCACAAAATCTAGGATATCATGCAGTGCAAGAACAGACGTCTCATTTATCGAACATTTAACCTACATTTACAATGAAACATTTAACTCCTTACAGGCATTACTAACTGTTACTGAGGTCAACCGCTCATCCCTGCCAAGCATTTCACGTGTGTTGCGTTAGTACAAAGCTGTGTGAAACTGTTGTAATTTCCCCTTGAGTATAAACTTAGTGACTCTCAAGGAGAATAGATACAGAATTTAAAGTTTGTTTAACTCACTTAAATACCAGATAATCTTTGAATGTAAGAAATGAATTGCAGTAAAAATCCATCGTCTGTCATTTGCTGACAAGCCAAAGCTCAGAATAGTGTGCTGCTGTGTAACCAGTCTGGTGCTTGTAAACCGTCGTGCTCATATGTAATTATACAATGTCATGTGATCATGTGCATTTTTTCATTACGTTTTGCTGCCAGTAGAGGGCTCCCTACCTGCGTCTGTATGATTGTCTTGCCCTCTGATTTGGACTGTGGTTTTGATCTCAGCATCTATTGCATTAATTCTACTTAGCAATCATACTCAGCGCGATTTTTTTTAGGGTTCTCGCACTTTATTATAAACAGCCTTTTTTGCATTTCAAAAGAAAAATAAAATGGAATGTCTGGATTGTCTTTGTGAAATGGGATCATCTGTTTTGCATTAAAATATTGACTGGATTTTCGGCTCCCAGCTTGCACACAAAGGGCAATTTGCATTTCAAAGCCACTTTCGCTTTCACCACCTTCGCCCAGCGTCAGGAGCTGCACGTTCCTTTGAAAGGTGCAAGGAATACGGTTTACAAAATGTAGTCTCCGTGCATTTGCTTTGCAGCTGAAGTGATATGGCAGAGCTTTTCTTCGTGGCTATAAATAGAGTCCATATTGGAGACATAGATGTCCTGAAATCTTTCTGTTCTGCTCGTTGGCCTTAAAGTGCAGCCTCAAAGGGGCTGTGATGGGGAGACGAATGACTTCACCGAGGCTGACTTCTTCTACACCTTTCTCATTTCCACCATGTCCCAAACACACTCAAAACTAAAAAGCTCCTGCCAGCTGGAGGACATGAAAGACTGAATATTTGATGCTAGAATTAGTGTTTTTTCTGTCTCTGTTTCTGTGGGACCTCCTGAAATATATAGGTCAAAAGGAAATCAGGCAGGCCTCCCATTTTGCTTTTATTTTTCAGACAAAACTTTTTGTGCTTTAATTATTAACATGTAGACGTGATAGCCATATGCTTCAACCTGTCTGGGATGCAATAACATACATGCGAAGGGATGCACTTATCTTACTGGAGATGTCAGCACATGCACGTATATGGGAGTTCATGTCAATCGATAGTGTCCGTCTGCGTCATCGGCTCTAGTGGAAAAGGAGGAGAGCTGTGAAGGTCAGGCTTTGATTAGCTCTTAGCCCTGGCACTTCCCATCTCACCCATGCCGCTTCCTTTACGGTTACAGTTTGAATGATTCTGAATAATGACAGCCAATGTGACTCAAATCTTTTAAAAGTTATCAGTTACACAGTAATAAAAAATATATACTAAATGAATTTTAACAGCTGTCACACTCATTTAAACTGTAAAATTATGGCAATCTTTTGAGATTAATTCATGTTTTTACCTTAATTGGTAAACAACGGTAAAAGTAAGTATTGATAAAATTGCTGATTTGGATTTTCTGCAGCTATCCAATGAGAAATTGTGGGGTGAAGTGACATTTGGTTGCCAGGGAGGTAATCCGCCTTTAAATTTGAGTGCATACAAACAAATTACACAGTCGAGGATTAGACGAATAACCCATAATGAGATGTAGCAGCAGATATCATTATCCAGCCTGCAGAGAGCTGCAGCCTGCATGATATTTGAGCCCCCCCAAAGAAAAAAAATAAAAGAAAATAAAACCCGCCCAACCTGTTCCTTTTATTTGTGTATAAGCAGTCTGCATCCATTCAGCTGAGGAGAAGCACACTTTCTGCCAGAAGGCGACATCTTACTCCATCAACAGCTTCCACTTAATGTTTTAAGGGTGTGAGAACTTATAGTTTAAATCTGGTGTGATGGTTTTAGGAGTTTACATAATTCCCAAACATTCCACGTAGTGGAGTGCCAAATGGACAAATGGAGTCGTTACATAACAACTTACATTGTTAAAGCTGTGCTAAATGTATAGGCACATTATGTACCATATTAAGCTTTAAAGCCAGGCCCTGTGCACACTAGCTGCCTCCAGATGAGAGTCACAATCCTCATAGAGGAAATACGCTGAAGGCCCTTAATAACACAGAGTGCTGTCAGCAATTTTAGCAAATGATCTGAAAGTAGATTGTACACGTTTTACATCTCCACAGTTTATTTGTCCATGCCGAAGCTGTACGGACGAGCACATATCAATGATCCGACGTATGATTTCAGTGTCTGCTTTTAAACGATTTGTTTCCTAAGGGTAACCGTCTTACGTGACTTGTGCCTCCTTTAAGATCTGATGGATTAAGTGGAGCAGAAGAAAGCTCACAGAGCAGGACAGATGTGTCAGGGGACAATCCAGATGAGAAAAAGGCGAGCTATAGGATCTGGAAGTATGCAGTCTGTGCTAAAAACGCAACGAAAAACCTATTCAGTTTGAATAAAACAACAGCCTTTTTCAAAGGTGCATATTACAGTCAGCTATTGATAACTGGATGCATGTAGCTTCGGCAGGCAGAGCCCAAATCAATACATTTGTGATTGGTGAGGCTGTGTTATTTACCTATCTGCTTTACTGTAAAAATTCAGCCTTTTCACCTTTTTTCACCAGCTGAGAATGGAATTGTACAGTTTATCCTGACACCACAGGGCTTTGATGTGGTCTGATACAGGTATGGCAATATATGTTTAGAGATAAAGGAAATAATGATATCATTGCTCTTTTAACAATTATAAATATGCAGACCGGATGTCCCAACAAGTGCTCTATATTCTAGAATCCCAGTAAATTAAACCAAAGTAAGATAACTTCAGTAAGTCAGTAATAATCACCAGAGTTAAGAAAATGATGCAGCTGTTACATTTATGCACTGATCAGCCATAACATTAACACAACTGGTCCCATCGTGTTACAGATGTTTTCCTGGCTTTTACCTGTCAGGGCACAGTCACATGACCTCTGAGGGTGTTTACCTGTGTTTTCTCACACCACAGTGATGGCGACAGATTCTTTGAGGCCTCCATGGACCATAGTTTTGTAGGCGCATCCTATGGATGCTGAAACAGATTTGGATCTGGGGACTTTTAAGGCCACGTTGTGACACTCTAAGGTCTTTCTCATGTTCCTGAATAGTTTTTGTGGTGTCCCAGTATGAATTGTCCTATTGTTTTTTGCCAAGTGGGATTCACATGAATGTCAGGATCAAGAGTTTTGAAGCAGAAGCTACTTACACTGTAGGGAGGTGATTGATGTTATTCACCTGAACTGTCAGCGGCGTGGAACCACAAGTTCCCCAAATTGTAATACATTTAAGTTACATTTGATCACATACAATATACAATAAGAAAATAATCAACTCATCAATGTTAACCACTGTATCGTTTTATTATTAGCCCCTAAGGAGATATCCCGGGTTATGCTACCTTAGAGGGCACTTTGTGTTATTGTTATTCATGATGATGTTTGAAGGTGAACTCCAGTGGACCATCAAATTTAAATAAAATGTGATTCACCAGGTATCTCACATATGTAAAAAAAAGCAAATAGTTCGAAAGGTATTAATTTTAATTTTAAGAAAAAAAAAATCCAGAGGAAAGGTAGTATTTGTTTGGAATACAGTAGTAATTTTGAGAATGACAAATACAAACAAAGCCTTAAAAAAAGACAAACTGTCCTTTGAGCTCAGGTAACTAATTGGACGTACATAAGAACCTTACTGGAGGTCAAAGTGGGGTAGATCTACTTACTGTTAATCCTGTTAACCACTCCTCATGGATAATTTTACTTTGTAACCAATACTTTTACATTTGATAGCCCACTTAAAGTTTATCCTGCTAATAATAGCTTACCATTTTCCCTTTACCACTGAGTGAACTCCATAAACCCTACATCATATCCTACTTTAGCTATACTGCAGTGCAAGAACTACTTTCTCCACACCATGGTCCTGTATTATATCAGTACATTGATGTGTACCTTGATTTGATGTTTTACTGATGCAGCCTCCAAATGTGGAGCTAATGTCTTAGCCTCCTTAGATACTTTTAAGTTTTTAATCTATTTTTAAAAAATGATGTTTTGTATTCTTGAGCCGAATCTACAAATTATCAAATAAATGAAGCAAAGTAAGTAAAGACTGCATTGTTTCCTTCTGAAATGGAGCAGAAGCATGTAGTAGGAAAAATATGGAAATATTCAATTTTTATTTAAGCACATCCACTATATACTAGTTTCCACTACTGCTCAAAGGGAGACATTTCACTGCTCAAACTTTAGGTTACTTTAGGGCTATTTTTATACTTAAGTTCAGATTATTAATACTATTAAGATTCAAAATGACACTTGGTCATATTGGACTAATTCCACCATAAACCCTACACTGAATCCGGGAACAATTGTCGGTGTAAACAGCCCAACGCTGGTTTTTACCGGGACGTACGGCGGCGGGGAGCCAGGTGCGTCTCCAGGGGAAGCCCCGCCCACCTTTACCTTAAATGTCCATTGCACGGGGACGTGATTGGCAGAGCGCGGCAGCTGCTCCGACGGTGAGACATGGCGGAGTTCGTCGGCTGACAGAGAGAAGCCCTCTGAGAGTTTCTTCAAACACTTTTCAACATGTCACAGGAGCCGGCCTTCGGGACGACGGCGTCCCCGTAGCGCTCGCGGAGCCGAGGCAGAGCCGCCTTGTTTCGGGGAGGACGAAGCGGCGGCGGGGTGAAAATGTGTTGTCATCCTCGCGCAGTCAACAGCCTTGGGCAACAAACATGGCTACTTCTTGCGTATCCTTCAGTTCGGGCCGAGAACCGTCCCAACCGGGCCGAACGGGGTAGTTTCGGAGAGTCGGAGTAAAGTTGACCGCGCGGAGGGGCTGAAACCGCCCCGAAGCTGAAGTGCTTGTTTTAGGGGGAAAACAAACAAACAAAAAAAAACAAAACCCCGACGAGATGGAGGCCAAACATAAAGAGTTGCTGGAGAAATGTTATCAGAACTTGGTGGAGTCGATAACGGACGCGGACCGACTGGTGGAGGCTTTGGCTCACTGCGGGACCCTCAGTCAGTCCGAACGCTACGAGCTGGGGCACAACTGCTCGGCGGGCTCGGGGAAAGTGGACCTGCTGCTGAAGATACTCCTGAGCAAGGACCGGGACCATTTCGCGGAGTTT
Source organism: Mola mola (assembly GCA_001698575.1). Taxonomy (NCBI): domain Eukaryota; kingdom Metazoa; phylum Chordata; class Actinopteri; order Tetraodontiformes; family Molidae; genus Mola; species Mola mola. Next base: position 2,413,235 of record KV751339.1, read on the forward strand.
TGCTCAGCCCTGGAGAAGACGCACCCTCACCTACACTCGGTGCTGCTCAACGGCATCGGACCAGCGGACCATACGAGTGGTGAGAACCAGACATTAGCGACGTCTGCACGTACAGCTTTTTATCATTCCCCTTTTTACACGTCTAGTCACTCACTTTGTTTGCGTCCCTGTTTAGTGCGATCTAAACAACATTAGGGGTGTTGGGCATATGACAACTCGACGAGGGGACATGACTTTTCCTTTGGGGGAGAATATATAAAGAAAAGAGGGAGAGACGGAGGCGCGTGTGGACAATCATGTGATTGGATGCTTATTTACAGTCACACTACTCTGCTTGTTGCCTTTGCAATGTCACTAAAAGCACAGCCCCCTGCCCTTTGTGAAAGCGTTTAATGGACCTAAAAAGGTTTGAACAGTCAATGTACTGACAGCAGGGCTGTGTGTGTGTGTGTGTGTGTGTGTGTGTGTGTCAGTCGATCAATAACCCACTGTCACAGCCGATGTTATATTATTATGTTAGAATATTATACAATGTCATGTCATTTAATTTTCTGTAACAATGGTTTTCAAAGTGGTCCCCAAGGGCCTCCAACATCTGGAGAATAACTTCTTTTAGCTTTACTTCTATCTTTAAATAGCACAGTGAAAGAAGGACTACTTAGGTCATGGGATTCATAGACTTGATGTAATAAAATATAAAAACAACATTCATATCAAATGGAAATCTTTGGGTCACTTTATGGGTCCTTGAAGTGAAAAAGTTTTGGAATTGCCATTTAAACATGCCATCATTGTGCCTTATTATGTCACCACCATCAATGATTTTGTATTTCAACTATAAAACTATGGCTGAAAATTTCACCAAAATAAACAGAGAGGCTGAGTGTCCCGAACGTGTCACGACAGACCTTGTTTTCATTAACAAAATGAATGCAAATGATTACCACTAAATTATGACTCCTATCTGCCAAAAAATTGTTGTTTTTTTTTTTCTTTTTTGCATATCCATCAACCCCAATAAAAGCACACATCTTATGGGTGTTGCGGTGATTAGATGGCACTGTAAGCACAGGGATATATTTAATCTTCACTTCATTCAGTTGAATATGAGGAGTAATTTTGTCCTGTTTGCTTACCAAAATGTCCCCCTTTTTCCTCTAAATAGTTTTTTTTTTTTTCCCACATAGCTAAATCCTAAAGATACAGAAATTCTGTTTTTATGATGATAATAAATGTGCCACCAAATTTAGTGTGAGTTGTACTTTGTCACCTTGAGCACTTAAGTGTGTGTGTGTGTGTGTGTGTGTGTGTGTGTATATATAAAATTGGTCATTACTCAGCATCTTTGCTACACCTTTGCATTTTAAAAGCAACATTTGCATTGCTGGCTACATTGTTCACTCCGAGCTTTCGTGTCCTCCTGTCAAGCTGAAGGGTTAGGTGTTAATTATGCATTTATTCTGTCCTCATTATTTATAAGAGAACTGAAGCTACTGACTGAGTCCATTAAAAACAAAACAAAAAAAAAAACAACTTTTGCACCACATTTCACAATCTTGCACCAAGTCAAAAACTGAGCACTGATAGGTGTTGGGCTGCTGATCGTACAGGAGCATGTTCTGGGCTAGTCTTCGTAGTTTGTAGCTCCCTGTTGGTAGTCAGACAGGATGCATATGGGCTGAGCTGCTTTTTGCTACTGGGCGGACAGGTTCCTCCACTGCACCATCAAAAGTAGGGCCTTTCCCCAGCAAAACCTTGGTCTTAAATGCACCGTCAGCAGCCTGATTGAGCTGCTTCCCTCTCACTCCAGAGTCCCAGAGGATGAGAGAGCTAGATCATCTTTGAAATCCAAACAAGGTTAACGAGTGAGAGCTTGGTTATGTGACCACAGCAGGCAATAAATTGTCAACAACAGAGATACTAAAATTAGCTGAGTGAAATGATCACTCGAGCTGCAAGAAGTGCAACGTGGTGTGAACATGATGGCAACCTGTGTAGTGTGTTAAAAGGTGGGTATACCTGAGGGCCTGTTTGTTTGTTTGTTTGTTTTGAATAAACAAGGATATCCTATAGTTTGTTTTATAACACTGGCTCCAGGGTTATACAGTTGAACATTTACACATGGGTGTGTATCGTGGCTGACGTGTTCACTGTGCTGTCTAGTAGGATATGTTTTCTGTGCAACTTCCTTCTCTCTCGATTCTCTCCCTGTTAAGAGAGAAAATTGGCCATCATTTTTTTTCCAATGGAGATACACTACTTAGATTGATAGTATTGCAGAATCAAAACAACTTTGAGCGTTTCTATGCCCGTCTTGTACAGGAGAGCAGAAGTATTCCCTCCACTCAAGCAGCTGTACGAGGCTGTTATGTCGATGGCAAAGAGACTATTGCAATAAACCAATTTGAATTTTGAAGTAATGATGGGAACATTGCGTTGAACAAATAGAGAATCACCATGGTTTACAAAGACAGTAATGTCTGCACAAAATGGAATGGTAATTGCAGTTGAGTCATTTCCCTGCAGCACACACAACCACAGACTTTGGCAGAATATTCTTTCTCTATAGGCCTGAATGTCTGCACTAAATGTCACAACACTCCCTGTCATAATTGTTAAAGAGGAGCTCAAGATTCACACACACCAACAAATCTGTTTACGGGTCTTGTGGAGCACCACTGAGTCTGTGGGGGAGGAAAAAAAAGTTGTAGCTACATGAAATCTGATGCTGATGCTGTCTCAGCCCTTTTTCTCTGCAACATTAGTTGTAATTCAAAATGTCGGCAATGAAAAAGACCTATTTCCTTTCTCTGGTAACTTATTTTGTCATGCACAGGCTTTCACTGCATATGAACATTGATAAGTTGACACAGCTTCGACAGTGTGTGTGTAGAGAATGTCAGAAGCCTGCAACAGTGATGAATTTATATGTATCAGTTGGTTTATGATGAATGCTCCTATTGGTGACATCCTCAGTGTCAGTATGAGCAGACACCTGGTGGACCTGTTGTATCAAAGAATGAGAAGGAGAAAAAAAAAAAAGTATGACATTGTAAAGCTGTGATATCCGTGGAACACCATTAGAAGATTTTAGGCTCAACTGCTGTGACTTTAGAAAAGATCAACCCAAATGAGATACGTGAGGTGAGGGTCAGACCCGAAGCCTGGCCCAGGTCACATTACTTTCACAGAGCAGGAAAGTGAGCGAGCTACGACACGGTGAACCTTGCCAATTGAGACACTCTCTGCTCAAACAGAGTCATGGGAAACTTAAGCTAGAGTGAGAACAAAGAGAGCTTGATCCATGGGATGCCACGGCTCCTGAGGCACATCGGTCTTTTTTTTTTTTTTTTTTTTTTTTTTTCTCTCTCTTCCTTCCTCTTTCAGTCTTTGCTGGGAAAAAGAGGGGTGAACCATGTTAGCTGGGCTCCTTCCAGTCTTAATCAAACTCATAGTCTTTAGCTAGTGGGAATTCATCCAGCCAGGGATTGATTTAGAGTACTGAGACGTGGGTAAATAGAATCGTTTGTCATGCTCCGGCTCTGAGTCGAGTCCCAGACTTTAACGGAGGTAGCTGATTTAAAGGAACCATAACTGCTCATCCTAAAGCCATGTTGGATCTCAGGAAATGTGTAGTGGCCGTTTGTCCAAGTCCAGTACACTCTGTTTAACATTTTGATCAATAAACTTAGTGTTTGTCATACATTTGCTGGTTTCATCTGCCATGGTTGAGAGGATATTCTGTTTAAACTCTTTGTAAGATTTGACAGATTTTTACTATTTTTGCACTTAATAGATTAAATTTCAAATATTAATGACTGATATATAGTATTTAATTTGAACACAAAAAAAATTGTTAGGGATTCTAATTTTCCACTCACTTTTCTAAAGAATTGTGACTATTATTTTCTTTGTCTTATGTGACAGGAAACTAACAAAACAAGTTTTGAAAAAATATCCATTGAGTTTCTTGTTTTTATGATATTCCACATTTTCTTGATAAAATGATTAATCAAACATATGTTAAACTAGTGAAAATGATTATTTGCAGCTTTGCCCTGTCTCCAAGTGACATCCATACATCTGGAAAACACTAACATTCATGTTTCAGATTTTCCTTCAAATTATGACATTAATTGGTTTCATTAAAGGAAAAAAAATTAAAAAAAATCATAAGTTCCACCAAAACAGTTCGTTCAGATTCTTTCAAGAGTTCCCTTTTCAAGTAACGCAATCTTTTCTCCATAACACTTACAGAGCTATAGTGAGGCTTTCTTTATGTACAGTTAATTATGAATCACCGTAGGCTATAAAAGAAGGGGCTTTCACAGGGCGGACTGTGTGACGTTGTTTAGAGGAGATAAAGGGAAAAGCTCTGAGGCTGTAGCCTCTTTGGGGCCCTGGCTAGTCAGTATTCAAGCTCTCTGCCCTACTGATTATAAGCCACCCTCTGCTGTCAGGCCATAGACCCGTCCTCCCAAGTTGGGGAAAGTCCCGCCTTTTTATTCCTCCGGTTGGAGCAAGGTCCCTGAGTGTAACCTAAGCCACGGAGCCTTGATGTGCCGTACAATGCTGCAGATAATCATCTTGCTATAATGGAGACACGGTCGCGCACACTCACAGCTGACTTTAATGTTTTGTTCACCTCGCAGGGTCCACTTACAGCATCTTGTCCACCATGCCGTCGGACTCAGAAAGCAGCAGCTCTCTTAGCAGCTCAGGTGAGTGTGGTGCTCATGGCGGTGCTTGGGTGTCAAAATGTCTAAAAACAAACAAACAAAAAAAAAAAAAAGAGTCTACGCAAACCACTTAACTGTAGAACACTCATACACTCACTAGATGATGTTCGTCACATAATAGTCACTGTTTGCAGCCTGTTTAGATTCTGAGCACATGCAAGTGATTAAACAGATGTGAGAAGGATTTAGAAACCCTCTAACCCCCCTCCCCGCATACGCACACAGACCTGTTTTATTTAGTCATTCTGTAAAAGGAAATACAACTTTGAATTGAATCAGTGGTGGATTCCTATCTCATATATCCTCTTGTACTGTGGTTAATGAGTAAAACAATGAGTTAGATCAATGGTGCAGTAGAATATTAAACAACATTTTGTATTACTAATGTGGGTAATACAACAAAGAAAACTTGCTTATGACTGGTTAATATTTAGACCTCTGGAGGCTTGTGAATATGCTCATTTGTGTCTGTAGTTTAATTTAGTCTTTAGTTTTTTTTCAGTAAAACATTGTAAAAAGAATGTTGACAAAAGAGTTTTGTGACAGCACATTTCAGTTCTACTTTATAATGAATCAGCTTGAGTCAATTTTGCTAAACAGCTGAGCTTCAGTTCTTCCCTCATCACATGAACTTTGTGAAGGGCCAATGCCACCAGTGACATGCTGACTCACGCAGGTACTCCCGGTCAAGCCTCCTCCCCACCGCCCTCCCACACGGACAGCCACCAGGTGAACGAGAAGATGGAGACGGTTCTGTTCCAACTCAGACATGTGACCCGTGAGAGGGACGAACTACGTAAGCGTCTGGCCCTGTCTTCGCCTGGAACCACCTTCGATGACTGCAGGTACTGTTCTGGTCGTGTGCACATTAGTCTCCGTTTTCTAAGCCAAACATTGATAGAAAAGTGCAGTGATCGCGTGTGTGTCTGCACTTATTAAATAGAGTCATTCTGCCTTGTTCAGCTTTAAAAAGAAACAAAAAACAAGTGAGCCAAGGGCTTACGTGACAAAAAGATGTTTTAAACTTTGCTCAACTCTGTAAAACAACGGGTAAGCATACAAATTTAATGATGCTATTCTTTCCTTGTGTCCTCGTAAGCACAACGTTTGTATGATGTTTATCGCACTCTCTCTCTCTCTCTCGCTTCACTTATCCCCCCATGTGGCACCTTAAAACGTAATTTTGCCTGCTTTTTTTTTCTCTCGACTGTGAAATAGACCAAACTCAAAAGCAGGTCATGATTATGAGCGTCTGAAGCTGCAGTGCATGAAGGCGATGGCAGACCTGCAATCCCTGCAGAACCAGCACAGCACCACTCTGAAGAGGTGCGAGGAGGCTGTGAAGAAAGCAGACTTCTACCAGTGAGTGGAAAAGCCTACTACAGGGCCTTTTTGTAAATTTTTTAACAGCCTGCGCATTTGTGCTGTATGCATTTGCACTCCGCCTGCAGGGGTTTAGCTAGTATTCAGTTTTTCCTGTGACATATTCACAGCAGATTGCACCGAACAGATTTCATTTTTCTGAGAGTAATAGAGATGAATCCTTTATACTAGTCCAAAAGCTGATGAGTTAAGCCTTGAAAAAAATCCCTTCATCAATTTAATTTAATTTTTTTTTTTTTTTTTCAAAGATATTTTTATTGTCTTCTTAGCAGCATAAATCCTGAGTCGCCTTTTCAGACCAAAGGTTGAGAATAGGGACTGAATTAGAGCTCTATAAGTAGTGCCCTCGACGAGTTCATTCCAAAGCGTAGCTCTGTAATCATCACCATCAAATGAAGCCTGTGTGCATGGCACGGCATCTGTGCCATGAGGATAATGCTATAAACAGCATTTGTGTTAAATAAGCTGCCCCAGGTTGACGTTAAAGGGGGAGGCCGGTGCATTTGTTTGATTCACTGATGCCATACTGTCTCCCAAGAGTAGGGAACCAACATCTGGCCCAATGCAAACAGACAGACGAGGGATTATTGCCATGTTTAAGCCTCTCCTTCTGAACTATGTTTGCACACCAAGGAGAGTCTTTGTTTTACTGTCATGCCTGCTTCTGCATTTATTTTTGCACTCTAAATGTCATCCTGTGCAAATGGGAAATCACACTGTACTAAAATCAATAAGTCAATTAACATTAAGGCTAGCGTTAGTACTCATCATAATCATGGGGGCATTTTATTGATCTTTGTGGTAACTCATGCCTGTCCTGTTCTCAGTTCAGCACTATTGCATAAGTCTTTTTTTTAAACTGCTAATATTGGCATAGTACTAATTACTGTTGTGTCTCTGAAGTTAAATCAGGACAAGAAAATAGTCTTAATGCATGCAAACAGTGTCCATTGATTTCGTTGAAATCCTGACCATTCAATTTATGGAATTGTTATTTCTGAGAATTGCTGAAATGATTCAAAGGAGATTACAGTTATCATCAGTAAATTTCATAATCAGTTCATTATTTAAGTTGTTTTCTTGTCGAATGTGATTAATTGCTCCTTTTTTCTGTTTTATATTACTGTCAGTAACTTCACCTTGCACCCAGGGAACTTAAGAATTTCCTGTTTTTTTTCCTGTAAAGTAAACTCCATGTAGAAAACATCCTTACATTATAAACAATCATTATATTATTTGTTGTCGTCTTGTAGTCATACTTTTCCTGGACTACACAGCTGTAATGTGGATTTTAAACATGGCTGGCAACACCAATAGTCAGTCTGATGGTACTTGCATTGGTATCTCCTCAGTACACTGCACAGCCGTCTGGCGAGCGAGCATGCCCAGCTGAAAGAGGAGCTGGAGGCAGTGAGACAGGACAACATTCAATTGGTCAGGGAGCACAACCACGTCAAGCAGGCCTGCGAGGACCTGAGGAGGCTGCACGATGACGGCCAGAGAGAGGTGGCTGACATGAGGATGCTGCAAAAGCAGGTAGCTGTGGAATTTACATTTGTGCTCATGGAGCTGCTGTCTGCTGCCTACGGATTGAAGCACTTGCACATTCATTTCAATTGCAGACTCTTTCGGGCTTCAATCATGTGGATCTTGACATTTGAGAAAGAAATCAATGTTTTCCTCTCTTGGTGACCATTACTTCAGAGACATCATTCAGAGAAATGGGGTCAGACAAGCTCGCTTCCATCAATCAAAACATTCTTTCAAATCAGACAAATTGCTTAACCTGTGTCTTTTCCTGTTCCTCAACCTGACGTAGTATCAGAAGGTCAGATCATTAAATGTTTGCGATTACATAACCATGGGGGATTTCTTACTGAATGGCTCTTTGGTAGCGAGGATGCGTTACTCATTGTCTCATTGTTCACGCTATCATTGGGCAAGCTGATATTAAGCATGATTCAAAGTGGGAATTAAAGAAGCTCAGTGATGTTGGTCCAAAGTTGACCTTTATCATATAGTATTAAGATGCCAATGACATTCTGCTAATCATGTGTGAAACCTCTCCTGGTTTGTCCCCTAGCTGTTCTATTATTTCTATTATGTGCTAATTTACTAGAAATGGAGGCTGTGAATGAACTGTGTAGGATTTAGATAAGTACTAGGCCTATTTATTAAGCAATCCTTTGTGTCTTTTATGTTTAAGTCCAAGGGTGCAAACGTGATACCATATTTGGATGTCATATTCCACCAATATAAGCACTTCATTGGCTTGTAGGAGGAAATCAAAAGTAGTTTGTTGTTGTGGCTGGAACTGATAATGCCCTTTGTGGATGTGTTTTTCATGTGAAAAGTAGTCAGGACTGCCTGTAATAAGTACTCATAAAAACAGATTATGAAACCTTATATGTAAACTTTCCAAAAAAATGTTTTATTACTTTACTTTAGTCCTGCCCCAGGTCTGCAAATCAGCACATTTAGTTAATTAAAACCATGAAGTTACTTTTTCTGTGGTAAGAGTGTGTGGTAAGAAACTGTTAACTTTTGTATAAGACTTTATTATATAGAAGGTAACTAGAATTGTAGATGAATGGAATTAAATAAAGTTTCATCTTTATTTTATTAATAAAAACTTTCCATTGCATTGTTTATCACCACACATGCATTTCTAGGTGATGAGAGAAGGGACATCTGATGTCCTAAACAAGCTGTATGACACAGCTGTGGACAAGTTAGAGGCCCTGAAGAGTGACTACGAGGCTCTGAGGAAACGCTACAATGAGAAGACAGCCAGTCACAATGCAGACCTGAGCCGTCTGGACCAGACGGAGGAGGAGAACCACCGGCTGCAGAAACAGCTGGACATGCTGCTGAAGCAAAGAGACGCTGCTATCCACTATCAGCAGCACTACTCCTCGTCCATAAGAAGGTGAAACAGGAAAATAACAAGGACACATGCAGCATTACAGGCTGCACACACTGTCTCAACAGCTGTAAAAAAGTCTAATGATTAACAGCCGTTTCTATGTACTAACTTCGCTACAAACTCAGTGCTTGAGTGTCATGCCAAGGTCAAATCTGCACAGTGCTTAAAATGTTCTTAATCCAGGGCAGATGAAGCTTTGCAGACACAGATGCTTTCCCAGTTTAACTTCTCCTTCACAATGCTGTGACTACAAACGTGGTCATGTGTGTTCTTCCATTATTTATATATTAATTCATTATGTTCCCCATGCGTTACAGGTTTGACAGTTCACAGCAAGAACTCTCGAAAGCTGCAGCCCAGATCAAGGAGCTGCAGCGAGAGATGGAACGTCTGCAGTCAGAGACGACGCGGCTGAAGACCCAGCAGCTCAAGGCGGTGAAAGACTCAGAGAAATACAAGGAGGACCGGGACTCTGTTATCACAGAGTACCGCCTGATCATGAGCGAGCGGGACCAGGTAATCAAAGAAGTAGACCGACTTCAGACCGGGCTGGAGATGGCAGAGGCAAAGCTGAAGAACACTTCCTCAGAGAGGCGGGTGGCCAATGAAGAGCTAGAGGCTCTCAGACAGGTAACAAATAAATGAACTGATGCTCACATGGGAGTTACACATAAACATAATTTATTTTATTTTATTACATTTTTCATCTCTGTTATCCACATGTGACATGAAGGAGTTGACCTCAGCACTGGTGGACAGGGACCGGGCAATCTGTGAGAAGAACGAGCTGCTGGAGAAATACTGCCATGAGGTAAAGGACAAGGCTGAGGCTCAGAAGGAGCTGAGTCAGGCCTGCAAGGACATTGAGACAGTCCGTGAGGAGAGGGATGTGGCCCGCAAAGAGAGGACAGAGGCCATCATCCAGAGGGACCAGCTGCTGCGAGAGTATTACCAGGCCAGACAGGTAGCCAGACAGACAGGAGATTTTTTATTACAAGTGGAGGGATTGGTTTTTTGTTTTTTTTTTCTCCCCCCTCAGACTATAATCCCGCTCATCCCATCTCATATAGTGCTAGTAAATTTATTGTTTTTCCAGCAGGTTCTTACACATTGATTTTGCAAAATGTGCATGTTGCCTGCACTGTTTCAGTCTGATTGTCATATTAATTGCAATGAAAGTGCTGAGATTCCTGCACTGAGAAACTACCAGCAATTACAGAGAAAAAGCTGTCTGACTTTGAAGAAACCCGCATTGCATCAGAGGCGGATAATTAAGCCAAACAAGAGCACAGGAACGTCTGATAGAATTAATTTAGCTATGGATTTAATTAATGCTCTTGCTTGGCAGTCTCCCTGCTGTAGAGCTATTTAGAGGGAGACACAGAGAAAGGTCTGTGCTGCAGGCACACTAGAGCTATACACATATTGTACCAATATCTGACCCACTTCTGAACTCGCTAGCCAATCCCATCCATGGCTGTTATGTCTCAAGTAACCTTAACAGGACTGGATACGATAAGATAAGGTGTAACTTTATTGATCCCCCATGGGAGAAATTCAGGTTGACACAGCATTACAGAAGTGAAAGTAACAGTACAAAGGGATAAATAAAAACTAAAAATATAAAAGTATTATTTACAATCTGGCCTCTGTGTACAAGTGTGCAAAGTGCAATGTTTCTGAGTGTATCATGAAGTTTAGATACTGAATAGTGAGGAATTCTATATATATAAACAGTTGGACATGTGCAGCATCAGGAGATGCTGATGGAAGATGGAAGCTTTTTAGTTGTGGCGGTTCATTTTTGATATTTTAGGGTTAAAATTCTGCAGACTTCCTCTAAACTCACTATGTAAATGGATCTGCATTTTGCTTGAAGGCGAAAAATTGCTTCCTTGGTGTGCATTTGTTGCTACAAGTGAGAAAACTCAAAAGGATCCAGGTCCTTGAAGTCCTATTTAGGCAGTTCAGTTCCAGTGGTCAGTAAAGGCCAGGCTAAAAGCAGAATTACACTCTGCGGCTTATAAAGTAATTAACCAGTTATGTGTGTTTGCGAGTGTTTTCTTGGCAAATGTGCCGAGTTTCTGGATGATGAAAAATGGCATTGTCTGGCAAAATGTTGAACAAGACTGTTTTTTTATGCCATAGCCTGGTCATCAGATCCCCTGCTGTGTGCTCATTGAAATTAATGAGGACACTGCATTTTTGACACATTACTAACGTTAGGATGAAAGA